>JAGKTI010018312.1:0-17802 GCA_018397915.1 Birgus latro | reverse complement strand
CATGTTTGTGTGGGGTGTGTCGATGTGTTAGTTTCCTGCCTGCAGCACATCGGAGACTATCACGACAACCATTCTTGACTTGATGTGCATGGTGAGAAAGCATTTTCATAAGAGTCTGAGCAAGCCCCACGATTAATTAACGTTTCACATGATTGTTTTCCCATTTTTTTTCTTTTCTCTGTCATGACCCCTTTTATGGGATTTAGCGATCGTGACAGTCGTAAAAAGGGGCGCACCCGTGAGGGGGGCTCACCTGGTCCGCCTCCCACCCTTAGATCTCTGGGTCCTTTAAGAATTTATATACATTTATTTCAATAAGAGCGAAACATGAAAAACTGTCAAATCCCCCCCCCCTTGGAAAATTCCTGGGTGCGCCCCTATCATAACACTACTCACAGTAGTCATAATTGCTGTTATTAGTACATTTACAATGGTCTCCTTTCCCTTTCGAATCAGGGATGACAAAACCCTTTGCCCAAACAAGTGCAATAATACCAGTATGCAAAACAGCTTCTGTGACTGAAAATAATCCCTAGGTTATGCCTTCACTCCCAGCTTTATTCAGTTCCACAGGGATGACACACACACACACACACACACACACACACACACACACCAGCCTTGAAGTTAGCCAGTCCTCTTGATTTTACCTGGAGAAGTGGCAACATAGTCGACTGGTGGAACATCACAAAGCATTTGCACACAAACGAACGTGAGCTCCCCAGTGGGGAGATCGGCCATATATAACTGCTCAAAATACTCAGCATTAGCTCTGTACTCATCTGTCCCTGACATGACACGTCCATATACTGTCTTCACATCGTTTCTCTGAAAGGTGAGTCTGGAATGGAGTTTCTCCAGGGCACGAATATAAAGTTGTAGTTCATTTACTTGAGAGGAACCTTTTATCCCCTCAGAGATATTGCTGGCATACCTCTCCTTGCCCCTTTTCGGTAAAACTGTTGTCCAACAAAACAAAAGTGTCCGTTGCTCCTGATTCAGCCAATCTGGCAGCACGACTCTTATCATCTGTAACTGACATCCCCGGCAAGACAGATTCATCACTTGGTCTGAGGTACTCTCCAGTGTCCCCATCAGCAATTGGCAGAATAACATACTTAAAGGTATGCAGTCATTCAAGAATGTCTTTGGCACCAATGACCACCTCAGACTCACTTGAGACTGCCACTACATAATCCTAAGCACATTCCTCATTCCTAATTTTCTCAAGATGGAATTTTGGGGGGTGGCTTCTCGGGATTCTCTGCGTTGAGTTATAGCTACAGAGTTGCAACAATGAGCCTGTGATAAGCTGCAAAGAACTGCGCACTCCTTATACCATCTAGTTCTGAAGGGTCGTCCATTGAGTAATAAAAGTATGCAGACAGTATAATTAGCAATCCCTCCCGTGATGATCAGACCGTTAGAACTAAGATCCAGCAGTTCTCAACTTAGTGGATTTATCAAACTGCAGAAGGTGACGATAATGGAATTTCTGGTCCCAGAGCCATGGGAATCATTACCTCCTTGAAGGATGCCATCTCATTGTCAGGAACTGCACTGAAGGTAACCATGAACAACAGTGTATCCTGAAAGGTGCTCTGTTCAACAACTAAGTTAAGTTTGGCATAACATATCTGTCAGGGGGGAAATGAGAATGTACTTTATATATAAATAAATGTGAAGCCAGATGTCACGAGGGAAATGAGAATATGTCTATGAACAATGTAAATAACTCTCTGGTCGATTATCACGAGAGAATCGACTCGTGAAATCAAGTTCACTTTTATGCTGGCTTGCTTCGCAAATTCTCTAGAGTCGAGAATTTTATAAACTTTCTCAACAGTACACAGCAGAGATTAAACGCTCAAGAAGGCTGTATTACTGTACTGCTGACCTCTGAGAAAGTTAGTTCACCCCTTAACATTCATGAATTAACAATAATAGTAATAATGATAATAAGCAGGAACTTGCTGGTGCGAACTCCTAGCTGGCACAAAGGATTTAAGAATTAATACCAAGAGCGCTGGCCTAAATACCAGTCGTGATTAATATAAAGAGTTACCCTTCCCGTAGTTCAGGAACTGTCATAGAGAGTGAACCATGTGAGGGTACTCTCACCTGTAGCAGTATCTATAAGCTCAGGTGGGCGATTTCTCTATGAATTTTCGATGTTTCTCATAAAAAGCGGAAGTTTTAGCCATAAAAAAAAAAAAATCTGTCAGGACTGGGGGAGATCATTGGTGAAAAATCTGCCCGGACGCAGCGGGCTAGGCATGTATATCATCATACTGTACATAAAACAACTAGTCACAGGTCAAACTCTTGTCAAGGGCATGGCATCTCTAGACACTGGGGCTTCTCAAGTTTGATATCAGAATTTGCTAGACTATCAACCAAGGATAATATACTCCATCTACCCTGCTAGACAGCTGTTGGTACAGCTTATCTGCCCTCTGACTGGTATTTTTTTTTTTTCTTTGTGAGAACTTAACCTTTTGTGATTCCGACGACACGTTTTCGAGTCATCATAAATCCAACCACTAAGATTCTGATGACTCGAATTCGAGTCATACGAAACAATGCATTGTTTTTGCAAGTTTTCCATCTCCTATCTGGCCTTGTTCCACATGCACTATCCTGTTTATCGTTTTCCAACTATTTGGTTCTACAGTGATGAGTACATCAGTTAGATATGCATAATAAATAGGTTTTTACCATGAATAATATTGATATCACAGCATGGATATTTGCCAGCATGACAGCAAAAGCTTTTGCTTTTCTCTGTGAAAACTTACATAAATTACCATAAACTATATATCAATAGAAAGGGAATTTACCCTAGATTGACATGGTGCTATCAAATTTCATGTAATTCTAATACTTATTTTTTTTTACAAATATTTTCCTAGGGAAGGGTGATCAATTTTTCATTTTCAGCTAACTTTTACTCGTCCTATTGGCCTTTTAGCAATGATATTTACCCTTTTTCAGCCATACTACGACAAAGAGCAACTATTCAGCTTTAAAACTGTTCCACATTCATTAGTCTACCATAAAAAGTTAGTGTACAGCGGCTGATTAAATACAAATGTCGCAGCGCAACGGTGAGCTTGTATGTACGCCTGGCTGAATCTGGCACAGACACAATCGGCAGAGGGCCGAAAATCTCAAAGGATTAATCGCCCTTCTTACACGCTGCTGAGTGGGTTCACGTTGTCTTGGTGACTGGGCTTGAAGTGTGGCTGGCAGTGCCACCTACTCTGGAGACCTGCCTACCTTCATAGAGCTCGGCATCGTGGAGCAAGCACCCGCCCCCCATACATCACTGGCAGAGGAGGCCTGCTGGTGATATTGCTCATCCTTGACCATTTTCCATCTTGGGTGGATTTTTTGTCTCTTCACGTGTTTTCTGTGCATGGCTTCTCGTAATGCTGGGAAATGGGAGTCCTGGAACTGAGTGATGCTGCATGGTGTGCCCTACAGCTAGCAATACATCTCTTTGGTCCCCTATTCTGGCTAGATGAGAGGCTTGGTTGGGCTAGACCAGGTCAATCGGCTGGTCACTAGTTGGCTAGGGTCAAGTGGGCACTGTGGGGCCTGGTGGCTCCTATCATCATGGAGTAACCCTTGTCAGGGTTCCTTAGTGGTACCCGCACATACTCCATCACTACCGCTTGAGTCACCAGTGGTGTTATCCCTGACATATGATCTCCCCTTGTTGGGCTCTGTAGTGGGTGGAGGGGTGGGGGAATGAAGTCCTTTTGTGACTTTTCCATGGATGCAGTACTGTATATAAGCTATCTACTGGCACCGACCCCGGCACGTCCCTAGTTGATTCACTTGTCACTCCCTCCACTCTCGTGGCGACCCTGGAACATTTCAAGGGTCATGGTTGGAATAGGCCATCTCTTGGTTAGTCTCTTTGCCATTCCCCAAGAGTTGAGACTTCATGGGAGTCTTCTGTCTCTGTAACATTTAATAAATATTTGATTGTTCACGGCCGTGAAGGTGTCAGCCAGAGAAAGCATTATATTTTTCAGGTTCACCGTGAATTACTGTGCGTGGCTGTCCGCCTAAGGTTGTCTATCAGGCTGATTATAGCTTGATAGTAGAAGTTTTGAATTCTGAGGAAAGTGCTAGGCTTCTTCACTTGCTGATCGGTAAGTTACTTGTGCCCCCCATGCTACTGTGAACCAGTCCCAAGGTATTGTATATGCCATGGAGTTAACGGTATATGATAAGACACTGCTTGTTAAGGAGATGGCTGACCGGCATGTAGTTAACCCGTCACGTCCCGACCGATTTCCAACCTCCGATACCCCCCTGTCACGAGCATTTGTGGGATTTTTTTTGTGGCTAAAACATACGCTTTTGGTGAGACACAAAGGATTATGAACAAGAAAATGGTTACCTGGATCCCCAAGTGGTCAGAACAGGTGAGCCCCCCCCCCACATGCAGGTATCGTACTCTGACAATGACGAGTCTGGCTCGCACGTTTTCTATGGTAGGTAATTTTGGGAGAAGCAAACACTAACACGTCTATATTTATTCATTTCCGTCTAATAAACAATAAGAACAACAATATAAGGGGTTTCAATAAGATATATAGGAAAAATAAGGATTGTTCCATTGTGCGAGCATAGCGAGTTAGGTCACTTTCATAACACTGAGTCGCTAAGTTTCTTGTTTCAGGGAACATATCATATTATATACTTGCATATTACTGTTTCAATGACATTTTAGCATTTTTGGCTTTATATAAATGGTTTCAGCTGTTTACATATATTACGATGATATTTAGCATTATGCTAGCGTATGTTGGCATACTCAGCGCACTCGCTATGACTCATCTTTCAACATACATAACATTTTTTCTAGTTTCATATTATTCTTTCAATGCCATTATAATCTTCTACAACCAGTGTAAGTGTTTTCACCTATTCACATTCCTTACGACGATATTTAGTGCACTGCTATCTCATAATCACATAGCAAGCACACTTGCTACCACTCATGTTGCGACTTAGAATATATTTTTACACTTACATCATACATTTCAAGTAATAGAGCACTCGTTTACATTTTATACTGATAATTACATATATATATGCCTTATAACTACACTGAGCAACAGAATATCGCACCTTTTACACTCGCTAGGAATGTTTCGACTTAGAATACTGTATATTTATGCACTAAAATAATATTTATCAACTAATATTATACCCATTTACACTTTGTACTAATATTTACATATTCACTGGCCTTATAATTACATAGAGCGTCTGAATATCGCACCTTTAAACATTCGCTAGGAATGTTTCGACTTAGAATGTATTTATGCACTAAAATAATAATGTTCAATTTAAATTGTACCAGTTTCCACTTTATACTAATATTTACATATTCACTGGCCTTATAATTATACTGAGCGTCTGTATATCGCATACTTTCTGAGAATAAGCGTCTTATCGCTATCACACCATCTCAGAACTGCATCATTGTGTGGTATTCCTTGAAACATGGGTGAATGCAGAGACCCACGTCACACTCTACGCACTCATAGCGGGTGTCTTTTCTCTGAGTGCTGTGTCTCACACGTGAGGTACCACACACATGACATCTGCGTTGGGGCCTAGGCCTGTTCGACTGAGGAGGAATCAGAGTCGGAAAGTGGCGGCCGGAAATTCTCAGTGGAGTTTGGGCGGTAGGGGCAGTGCGGGGTCTTTGCTGAGTCCTTTCCTCACAATACTTTGCAATAATTTCTCTGCAAAGCTCCTCCACAAAACCTTCAAAGGTTTCCTTCACACCTGTTGTCAAGGCATGCAGGTGGTGGCAATTGAGGGCAGTTATATCCAGCAGGTGAAAGAAGAGCTTTTTGTACCACTTCATCGTGGTTCTTGCACACTCTACACTCGATATCATGGAGTCTGACTGGTCCACGAGCCGCATATTGATGTTGTAGTCCAGAACACACTCAGGTTTCCAGATGCGGCGCCTGCTCTCGCAACGGTAATCAACGGACTCTGTGCGGTGCATCAAAGGTCAATGAACAGTGGATATGAGACAGACTTCCCTGTTGTGGTTCCACACTGTTGCCAGGATGTTATTAGCCCTGAAGAAGACTACCTTATTTCTGTCTAGCTTCCGCCCAACCTTGACAACGTGTCACTTGTTCACCTTCACCGTACCACAGAGTCCCGTGTCATGCAGGTGTAGATAACGAACGAGAAGAGGGCTAGTGTACAAGTTATCGAGGTAGAGGACGTGACCACGATGAAGGTACTCTTCAATCATTGTTTTCACCACTGCTCCCGAGAGTCCAATACTATCTATCTATCTATATACCTAGGCTGCTTCCCCCAAGAAAAGGGAGGTAGCCGAGACAGGTCAACACACTACCAATTTACTCATCCACTCATACACATTCATTCGCATCTTAGCCCTAAAGGGGAGAAGGGACAGATCCTCACCGCACCACACCGCACGAGGGTCAACTACGCAGTGCAGTCAGTGACATCCGCAGCAGGGCCCGACAGCAAAGCTGGTTTACCCCTGCCGCATCATAATGGATACAGCTCCTTACCCGCACCTGACCTGATCAGCTGATCAGACAAAATGCAGGAGAATATCCCCTCAGGGCTGCATCATCATTTATTCATTCACATTTTCTCTCCATTCATTTCTATCACGCACAGCCACTCTTCCTTGCTCAACAGACAACCCTCTCGCATCCAACGCTCTCTTCACACTGTCCATCCATCCTATTCGTGGTCTTCCTCTCAGCCTTACACATCTCACATCAGATCTAGTTATCTTTTTCACCAATCGCTCATTATCCATTCTCTCCATATGCCCAAACCATCGCAACACCCTCTGTTCAACTCGATCAGCCATCTCCCGAATAATTCCAGTTCTCCTTCGCACTTCATCATTTCTCACTTGATCCATATGCGTCACTTCACACATACTCCTCAGACACCTCATCTCCATTATATTCAAACTTTTCCTCTCTGCTACACCAATATTCCATGTTTCAGCCCCATATAATGCAGTCGGTACCACAACACCCTCATACATCCTTCTCTTTACATCCATTCTGAGTGAACGACATCTAAACACTTTTTTTCACTCCTCCCAGCACCTTTCCAACTTCATTCATTCTAAACTTCACTTCTGCATCTATTCTTCCATCCACAGCAACATGTGACCCTAACTACTTAAAACACTCAACCTCCTCAAGCAACTCACCATTCAAAACTATATTCATCCTCCTACCATCTACCAACCTAGTACACTTCATCACTTTACTCTTATTCTCATTTATTTTCAGTTTCCTCCTTTCACACACCCTTCCAAACTCCTCTAGCAACTGTCTCAATCTCTCCTCTGAATCAGCCACCAGTGCAGTATCATCTGCAAACAGCAGCTGCTTCAGATTCCACTCTCTACCATCATTCACCAGACTCAGTCCTCCATCTAACACTCTTGCATTCACCTCCCTTACAACACCATCTATATAAATATTAAACAACCAAGGCGACATCACACATCCCTGCCGCAGCCCCACTCTCACGGGAAACCAATCACTCACAGTATTTCCCACTCTTACACACGCTCTACTATTTACATAAAAACTTTTCACTCCTTTCAGTAACCTGCCATCAAGCCCATTCAATCTTAAAACATTCCACAAAGCCTCCCTTTCAATTCTATCATATGCTTTCTCTAAATCCATGAATGCCCAAAACACATCCTTACCTTTCGCTAAATACTTTTCACGCACTTGTCTCACAGCAAACATCTGATCCACATATCCCCTCCCTCTCCTAAAGCCACACTGATCATCTCCAATCACTCTCTCTGTACCCTTTCTAACTCTCTTAATTAATACTCCACCATACACCTTACCTACAACACTCAACAGACTTATACCTCTAAAGCTAGTACATTCATACTTATCACCCTTACCTTTATACAATGGGACCACACAAGCACTTGCCCAGTCAACTGGCACCATACCTTGCACAAAGCACACATTCAACAATCTTACTAACCAGTCAACAATAGTTTCTCCACCACATTTCAGGCATTCCACAGCACACCCATCCATACCTGCAGCTTTCCCTGTTTTCATCTGCTTTACTGCCTCTTGCGCTTCCTCCATCGTGAACAAAGATTCATTCAACTCTTCCAACACATCTATTCCTTTCACCCTTCCATCTGCCACAATTCCAGCCTCCCTTTCCTCCTCTACATTTAACAGTCTTTCAAAGTACTCCGCCCATCTCTTCCTTACTGCATCAATCTCAATTAACATCCTTCCATCCTCTGCTTTTGCTCGCTCCTCCTTCCCAGACTTCCCCTTTCGCACCTTTTTCACCTCCTTCCAAAACATTTTCTTATTCTCTTGAAAATTCTCAGTCATCTGCCTACCCCACATCTCATCTGCTACCACTTTAGCATCATGCACAACCCTTCTCGCCCTATTCCTCTTTTCCTTATACGTCTCATATGACACCTCATCCTTCCTCTGCAACCACACTTCATAAACATGTCCCTTCTCACCCACAGCCATTCTTACTTCCTCGCACCACCATTCACTTCCCTTTCTTACACCACCACCCACTCGTCTCACACTACACACCTCTTCTGGATGCCCCACCACAGCACTCTTAAACAACTGCCATTCCTCCTCCACACTGCCACTCTCCTGATCTTTCACTGCGTTCCACTGATCTCTCAATTTCTCCTGATACTCTATCATTTTCTCTTTTTTATCTAACTCACTCACTTTCAAAACCTCCCTGCCACACCTAACTCTCCTAGCTCTCACCCATCTCTTACCTACTCTCAACTTTCCCTCCACCAGGTAGTGGTCAGACATACCTCCACCCTCCCCTCTCAAAACTCTCACATCCAACAATCTTCCTATTACATTCCTGGAAACAACCACAGAGTCCATCAATGCTCTGTCAACAACCCTTCCACCCTCCTGTCTCACCCATGTATACTTATAATATCTTTTTTCTCAAACAAAGTATTCCCAATCATCATCTCTTGCTCAACACACACACCTATCATTCGTTCCCCATTTTCATTTCTTCCAGGCACACCATGCATACCAACTACATCTTCAACTGCTACATTTCCCACTCTAGCATTCAGATCCCCCATCATTACCACATTCACACTCGCTCCAGTGCTCTGCAAACACTCATCAACATCATTCCAGAAGGACTCCTTCTCTCCTTTATCCCTTTCACTACCAGGCCCATATGCACTCACAAATATCCACAACTCGCTTTCACCCACATACTGCGATCTTCTGTTATGTATGTCTATGCACTGGTGTACAAGACTATGTCTTACACATAACCAGTCCTACAGTCACACATAACAAAGATCTTGGTGCCAAAATGGTGCCTTTTGCTGGGTATATACTGGCGAAAAGAAATATTGCCTCTCCATAACACGAGACTCTCCTCTATGACAAGGTCTCTATAGGGATAAAATGAGGAACGGAATGTTTGCCTTAGGTGATCAAAAACCAAACTAATTCGCCTGATCTTACCTGTATCATTGATATTGGCAGGATCATCAACATCGTAAAAGTGGAGGTGACTAAGGATTTGCTGAAACCGATTACGGCTCATGATCTTGCCAAATATTGGTGTCTGCATTAGAGGGTTCATACTCCAGTAGTACCAGGCAAATAAATATGAACATCTCTGACATGGGAACAGGGTAATCATAAATGATCGAATGTCTGTTCCTTGTGCCCAGTCCTTTATTCTCATGTCACTGGCTGCTTGCAAACCTGTTGATTTGATCAACAATTTGCTGGACAAAACCTTCATCAAAAAACAGGTGAAAAAAATCTAGCCTGCTTGAGCCATGGTGTATTCCTGGAGCTGTGCAGCCTGCTCGTCCCTGCTTAGTGAAGCGGTGAATTATGGGAGAAAAATCACTCCCATCTTCCCAATTCCACGTCACATCGCCCCCAACGTCGCCTTCGTTGGGGTGGGGAGGAGATGATGGTGGGGGAGGTTGGGGAGGAGGAGAGCAGAGGGCTTCTCCACTCACACTCCTCTTCCCTCGCCCTTTACCTTTACCTTTAGCCTTACGACCTCGGAGAACATCAGGGAGCTGTGGGGAGTATGTTTGGAAATATTGTGGAGCATACTGGGGAGCATAAGACGTGCTGGGGAGTGGCTCATCCTCACCTCCCTGCTCCATCACCACACCACGTGAATCACCCCACTGACTCACCGCCGCACGTGGTCCACACCGCTCCATCACACCATCACGTGAGCGTGAGCGCAGTGACTCGCTCTCGCCACTCTCCCTTTCATTCACCGCCACAAGACTTTCCCTTTCACTTTGTACTTCCTCCACACCACGGCCTACCACGTGGCAGCACGTCCCACGGCTCCCTCCTCATCTTCTTTTTCTCCCTCTATATCATGTAGTGGTTTGAGAGAGGTCTTACCACACTGTTTAGGTTTTGGGAGGCCCTCTCTAGTGCTGCAATACGTCACTTAGCGTCACTTTTGTGGTGAAGGGACCTCCTCTTCACTGCTACTGCTTTCCTCCTCCTCAGGCTGGATGTAGTCTTTTTCCGCCATCTCATCATCGAGGAGCGAATCACTGTCTCCTGTGAAGGCGTCAAGGACGGCTTGAATCTGGTTGTCTGAGAGGCCTCGGCACGCCATATCTGACCTGGGTCACTTCTGGGAGGTGAGTGGACGAGGTGCGGCCGTGCGGGGGTCACGCGGGGTCACAGAGTGTCCCCGCCTGGTGGCAGATAGGGGAAGGTCGTCCATGCCTATGTACCCAAAAACAAGTGCAAAATTTTAATTTTTTTGCAAATTATGATCCTTGCAATTGTGCGATGTACCGATACGTCGATGGGTGTAGCTATGACAAAACGTTGTGACGTACCCATACGTCGACGGGACACCTTGGGTCAAGGTCGTCCATATTAAAAAAAGTATTGATGGAGTCTTGGTCTCTACCCTTTTCCTGATAGTTACATTCAATTTACTTTCTCTCCTTGATGTCCTTCATGCTGCCTGGTAGTTATCATTTAAAATCATACATCCCTAGACCTTCACATCGCTTCCACTGCAAGAAATTTGGTCATATTGGCCATTCTTGCAGATGCCTGGCCTTCCAACAATCTGCATTTCTTGTAGGGCTGTTGCTTATGATGGGATGGACTGTCTAGTTCCTCTGACCTGTATAAATTGTGGTGGTGGACATACTGCATCCTCCTTACATGGCGACTTGTACAAGTTTGAAGGTGAATTTTCGTTGCTCCATGTGCAAGAGAAACTAAGCTTTACTGAAGCAAAGGAACGTGTCTCTTCCACGTTTGTACACCCTGGTGTTTCATTTGTATCAGTTCTTTCCTGGTCTTTTTGGTTAGGTATTAAACGTAGTGTTCTGCCAGGCCTGCATGTTAGGTCAACTACTTTTGCCCCAAATGAGACTACCTCCTTACGTATCGACTGGAACTAGTTTGAAGGTGAATTTTCGTTGCTCCATGTGCAAGAGAAACTAAGCTTTACTGAAGCATAGGAACGTGTCTCTTCCATGTTTGTCCGCCTTGGTGTTTCATTTGTATCAGTTCTTTCCTGGTCTTTTTGGTCAGGTATTAAGCGTAGTGTTCTGCCAGGCCTGCATGTTAGGTCAACTACTTTTGCCCCTAATGAGACTACCCTACCTAGGTAAACACTTTCCACTTCTGCTACCCATTCTGATTCTGCACAAACTCAGACTGTGACTCCTGACTCTTGATACAGTGCCTCTGTAATTGGAATCCCCTCTTCTTCTTGAATCAAAGGTTTCTGAGGAAAGAGGTGTGCCTTCATTTGTGGTGATGGCCAGATAGCATGAATTTGATCACCCAACAAAAGTTCATTCATCAAAACATGTCCGGGGATCATCAGAGTCCCTCATTGTTGAGATACCGCCCACAAAGCTTTCTCCTACATAATCTGATGTGCAGATGGTTTGTCCTGCTCCTCCTGCATCTCCCATTGTTGAGGCAGAGGTGACGGATCTGCACCTGGGGTACCACCCCCACCTGGTGTCTCTGGGGACCATTTCGGTCCTTCCTTTACATACAAGCATCCCCGGGGCACAGCCATCATCTTTGGGAAAGGTCGACTGTGGGTCTGGTAAAGCCATTCAACTCCTTTTAAATATAAATCCCCGTCCTGGTGGGTCTCGTTACCCACCTTCCAAGATCTATAGATAATAATGGATAACACTTTGTCCATTGTGCTTCAGTGGAATTGTTGAGGAGTCATGGCCAGATAGGAGTTGCAGCTCCAACTGAATGCTTTTAACCCTGTCTGCAGGAGACTGTGGTTGATGGTAGCCCTTTTCCCACACACAGTGGGTATGCTGCCTTTCATATGTCACCTCCACTGGCTAGTGGCCATCATGGTGTTTGTGCCATTTTACTCACACTGATGTACCTTATACTGTGTTCGGTTTATGGTTTTTCCTTCAAGTGGTTATGGTTTTACTGCACATGGAGAAAGTGAATACTATTAGTTGTTTATTTTCCTCCTTCTCTACCTTTAGATTCTGCAATTTTGGAATGCGTTGTTGACCAATTGCTGTCTCCCTATGTTTTCCTTGGGGATTTTAATGGATGTCATCCATTGTGGGGTGATACAGTTAATAACCCTCACGGGGAGATTGTTGATTTCTTGATTGAGAATAATGATTTAGTTGTCCTCAATAATGAGGACCCTACCCACATCCATATCCAGACTGGTAACTTCTCTGTCATAGATCTTGCACTTGTGTCTCCTCACTGTGCTCTTGATTTTTCCTGGGAAGTTTTGAATGATCTGCATGGAAATGATCATGATCCTGTTGTGGTCCAGTTTTCCCGTGCTGCACCTGTGACCCGTGTTCCGTGTTGGTGTATTGACAGGGCTGACTGGTCTTTATCTGCAGAGCTCAGTGAGGATTCTGGTGCTATTTATGATTTTTCAACTGTTGACGATGCAAATGAATATTTTATTTCCACTCTCTTCCTGGCTAAGGTTCACTCCATCCCTAGGACATCTGGGGCCTTCTCAAGTGGAATAAAGATTTTGCTGCAGCAAGGAGGAACTACAAAGCTGCTGTCTGCTGCTTTTGAGCCAATATTAATGTTGTCTTCTTGAAAGTTACTTCTAATGCTTCATTAACAATGGGTTTTGAAAAGTGTGCACAGTAGCTCGTGGAGATCATATAGTTCAATGGTTACTTCTTTCGCCCCTCTGCTTTTGGTGTGGAAGAGGGTGTGGATTAGAGGGGAAGTTGTATCTGGCCCTTCAACAGTTGCGTTTGCCATGACGTCTTATTCTTCCTAAGTTTCTGCTAATGAACTGTGTAGGCCATCTGCAGTTATTCGTTTGTGTCAGGACGGAACGAGTCTTGGTTTCTGTTCTCATGGTGGTGAGTCTTATACTATTGATTTCACTGTCAGTGAAGTTTGTGCTGCTCTTCTGGATGTAGAGATACTGCTCCAGGGCCTGATGAACTTCATTATGCCATGCTTCGTCACCTCCCTCCTGTTTCTCTTGAGTTTTAATTAGGCCTCTTTAACACGCCAAGTCCCCACGACGTACGATGCACGTCACAAATTTTTTTTCATGCTGAGACCCACCGAAGTGCATTGTACGTCAGTCAATTGCAAGGTTCGTCGTTTGCACATTTTTCAAGATTTGCGGGTGATTTTTGGTAGGTATATGTAGGAGACCTTCCTCTACCCCCAGCCAGGCTTCAACACTGCCTGACCCTGTTCAATCCCCCTCCCCTCTGGGGGTGCGCAATTTTTTCGCAACTCACCTGTTAGCAGTGACCTGGCCAGTAAAGACATATAGCACCATGGTCTCTAATGACAAAATTCACGGTGAAAGTGATTCCTGATGTGGAGGACAAAGATTATGTGGCACCAGAGTTAGTAATAAACAGAAGTAATGAGGAGGTAACATCGCCAAGTTAGGTGCAACATGATGTATTTGGTAAGGGAACAATGCTTTATCACCTATATTATTGTGTGAAAAGCATTATACTCTTGTACTACATATAAATTCGTACCAAATAAATAAATATCTACGAGGCTGTGTGGTTTTGGTAAAGTTTCCCTCACATAGGGAGCGTATTTTATGGAGCGTGACATGATAATAAACGGTAGTCAGGTGAGGGATCTCTTGCTTGTTTAGAATATTTTTCACTTGAGGTGAGCGCTTTCTCGCTGAATTTCCGATGTTTCTCACCAAAAGCGAATGTTTGAGCCAAAAAAGACAAGTTGAAAATCGGTCGGGTTCTGGGGGATAGGCTGGGTAAAAAAGCGGTTGGGACTCATCAGGTTAATATGGTGTGGAGTAAAGGTTGTCTGCTTACTGATTGGAAGATGGTTACTGTCCTTCCCATTCCAAAGCCAGGGAACTATCCTTCTAATGCTTCTAGTTATCGCCCACTCAGTTTGACTTCCTGTGTGTCTAAGCTGTTTGAGAAAATGATTAATGTCAGGTTTCTGTGGTGTCTGGAGAGGGATGGCTTACTCTCCACCTCACAAAGTGGCTTCCGGAAACTAAACTATGCTACAGACAACCTTATTAGACTTGAAACTTCGATCTGTGAGGATTTTGGTGCTGCTCAACATCTTTTTGCTGTATTTTTTGCCTCATAAGAGGCTTGTGACTCGCTTAGTGTTATGGCATCATGCAAGATCTTCATGCCTTTGGTATGCACAGTCAACTACCAATGTTGATCAGAGACTTCCTTACTGATCATGAGTTTTGGGTTCGTGTGGGTTGCTATTTCTCAGTGCCACAAGTTCACGAGGAGGGTGTCCCTCAGGGAAGCGCCCCTAGTGAGCCTTTGTTTGCAGTACCATTTAAAAGTATTGGATATTCTTTGCCACTAGGCGTGTCCTCATCCCTCCATGTGGATGATTTGGCTATTTGGTACACAGGTTCTCGGATGCCTGCTGTAGAGATAAGATTACAAGTCACATTGGATAAGGTCTCTGCCTGGGCGGATTCCCATGGTTTTCGGTTTTCTACATCTAAGACCGTTTCTGTGCACTTCTGCAGGATTAGGGGTGTTCACCCAGATCCTGACCTAACCTTGACCGGCAGGAGACTGCAATGTGTGGAGGAGAAAGGATTTGTTGGTCGATTGTTTGATTGCTGTTTTCCTTGGGTTCCTCATCTGAATTCCCTGAAGGTATCCTGTATGGATTCTCTTAATTTGCTTATGGTTCTGGCTCACACTTCCTGGGTAGCTGATCGTAAGACTCTTCTACATCTATATCAAGCATTTGTTGGCTCCAAATTAGCTTAGGGGTGCGAGGTTTACTCATCAGCTTTTCCATCCTCAGTAATCCCAAGCTGTTGCTTGAGGCTTGTGTCTCCCCTTTAGACCTGCAATGTCAATCATTGTTGGCGCATTGTTGATACAAGGTTCTTCGCTCCCGGGTTCTTTTACCAGTGCCTGTGTGACACGGCAATCCTTTTCTTCTTACTTTAGCCAAGATCCTTGCAACTCATCTTTTTGGGTATAGGGTTCGAGAGGCAATGACTGAATTCAGTTTGGCTTCAGTTTCAATCTGTCCCATACAAACTCCGAGAGTTGCTCCCTGGCTTCTGCCTGAGGTGAGTTTTGTAAATATTTTGAGGGGTTCAAAGGATAGTGTCCCACCTGAGTACCTTCATCATGTATTTTTGGAACATTCGGTACAACACAGAGACTCTGTCCCAGTGTTTACTGACGGGTCCATGTCTCCTTCTGGTGTGGGATTAGGTGTTGTATTTTCACATTTTTACCGTTGTGGTAGACTTCCATATCGTCCTTCAGTTTTCACTGCAGAGCTGTATGTAATTATTTAAGATGAGGGGATAGAGTGGAAAGGTGTATGAGAGAGATGGATGTGAGCTGGGAGCAGAGCAGTGAAATGGCGGGGAACAGGGAGACATGGAGGCGATTTGTTTGTAGCCATTCCTTATGGGATTAATGCATCTGGCAGTAGATAGATAGATAACTCATTTTTGTCCACCAGGGCAATGCTTTTACTATATATGGTGACTCTCAAGCAGCACTTTTAGCCTTGGGCTCGTTTGATTCTTCTCAGGCTTTGGTTGTTGCAATTCTTGATTGGCTTTTCCTCCTCAAGCACCCTGGGCATGAGGTGGAGTTTTGTTGGGTCCCGGCCTATGTAGAGGTAACGGGGAATGAACGTGCTGATTCTGTGGCTAAGGCGGTGATGCCTGGTCCTGCTGCTGTCTTGGGACGGCTCCGTGCTTCAGGCTTTCCCTCTGGTTGTACATGAATGAATTCGTTGTTGTTGGCAGGAGCGTTGGGATGCAAAGGAAGCCAAAAAGTTACGTGTCATTTGTCCAACGGTGGTCTCTTACAGTTACCTGTCTCACCAGTGGGAGACGGTCTTGTGTAGTATTCGTACTGGTGACATCTGTTGTTCTCGTGGCTTTGAGGATTGCTTGGTCCTCTCGACTTCGGAAAGTGGTGGCTGAATGCCCCAGTCTTGGGGATTTGCACTGTCGACACCTCGCTGGGCACTGGACTGGTGATGGGTCTTTCTGTCTTTCCTCAGTGCTTGGTGGGGATGCCTTTTCTATGAGTGGAGGAGCTCTTTCCTTTGTGTGGGCAGCCAGGATTCTTTATAAGATTTAGTGTTTTTTTTAATTATTATTTTTTTTATGTTTTAGAGTATTTTCTTGGTTTTATTTTATAATTTTCTTGTCATCAGTTGCTTTTTATAATTGGCATGGTTCCTTTTTTGTGTATTTTAAACCCTTACATGCAGCCATGTTCCACCCTCACACCATTCCAGTGTTTGGGTCTGGCAGACCTGCATACTGATTATATTAATAATGGGCAATGAATCACCTGTAATAATTAATGTAATGTAGCACTTTAATTGGAAATGTTGCATGCAACGTGGTAGGTATCATAAGAGTATGTTTTTAATTACATAAAATAAAATAAAATGTAAATGAAAAACAGATAATCTGAACTTCAGAAGTACTTCTCACAAACTGCTGAAGTGTGGTGTAAACTCATTCTTAATGTTTTCATAGATTTATATACATTCAGAAAAAGTAGCTCCAGGCCGAGAAAAATAGGAAAAAATTGGACGTTTTTTAGTTAAAACATAGAAATTTTAGAAGTACATCCTTACAGTAATCGGGTCTGTGAGACCCATTTGAAACCATGACCACCATACCATACAATGAATACCATATCATACCATAATGAAAGAAAATAATAATATTTATTGTTCCATTATAAACTTATAGCAGATCAAGTGTATTTTAGCCCATGCCCTTAAAACAAACCACATTGATGTATTTCTTACACACATGACTGCAACATTTCTGACAAGTCATTGAGCTTTTCCTATCCCGTTTTGCAGAGCAAAAGTAACACCTTTTCATCTTGACTAGGCCAGGTGAAGAGCAAGGATCAGGTTCTGCCAGTACTACTCCACACCTCTCCATTGAGGTGAAAACAGTACAAGAGAGACTGGACGTATTTTCCAGCCGGGTTTTCATTTGTGGAGTAACATGCTCTGTTACCAGTTCTTTCAGGAACAGACGGCGCTTGTGTGTCTGGTTTTGCCCAAAATCTGGATGTGATTGGAACAAAATGAACGTATTTAGACTTTCCATATCAAGAATAGTGTACCACATGACCATAGGCCATTTCCTTGATTGTCTCTTACACGAATAAGTTCTCACCATTTGTTCCATTACATCAACTCC
>JAGKTI010018311.1:4019-17802 GCA_018397915.1 Birgus latro | reverse complement strand
CCGTGACACACTGGCAAATGATCAACAAACAAATCTGCAACAGCAAAAGGATCAGCCACAGTTCTACCTGCTGCAGATAAAACATGAGGGGAGGGAAGAGTAAATTTTCCTGAAATTTTCCTTACACGTTACCACAGTTGAGTGAGGGAAGTCCTCGAACTGATTGAGGAAACATAACTCTACCAGGATGATCTCCTGGCCTCCTTTAAAACCCGCCTCATACGAACTCTTGCCCTCTGATATGCCATCAAATACTGAGGATCCCCACGGGGACGAAGTCGAGAGAAGTGACTCGTTTGGCTCTCACCACAGAACTGCACTCAGAGTTCCACCTAGGAACCGGACGTCTAGGAAACTGACCCATTGTTCCTGGAATAGATAATAGGGCTGCTTAATGCAACACATCAGTGAAATAAGACACTGGCTCAGTAAGAGAGCCAAACTCGATGACAGAATGGACAGTGGGACTTAATTCCCCCAAAAGTGGCCAATAGCCTTATCCAGAAGCCAGCGAGGAAGACGAGGCTGAGATCCACCTGCGTTGCAGTTAAGAATAGTGGAAAATGGTCGCTCCCATAGAGGTCTGGTAACACATCCCAGGTAAAATCTAAATCAGCATCAGCTGAACATAAGCACAAATCAATGGCAGTAAAAGTTCCAGTATGGCTGTGGACATATGTCGTCTTATTGGATTTTAATATGCCCAACGCCTCAACTTCCACTAAAGAGGCCAGCATAACACCTCAGGGGTTGGCTTCAGTGTTACATCATAGTGGATGGTGACCATTCATATCTCTTAGTATCATAAAGGGAGAAAGAGGCCATGAATAATGTGTTCCAGATCCACCCATTCAACAATATCACTAGGAGGAAGATAAAGATTACAAACTATACTGCCGACATAATAACATCCCAACAGCAACTACCAGCAGGGGAGTGGAGATGTCCAGGTGACTGTATGGATTATCCTGGCGAAGGAAGATAGCAGCACCTCCATGACGACCTTGGCCTGGCACAGGACCAGAATAAAAGGCATGGTAGCTAGAAGGACCGGAAGGAACAGCATCACCTACCATGGTCTCCTGCATGCACATGCATTGAGGAGTAAATCGAGAAACAAGATGACACAGTTCTTCATAGGTAGCACATAAACCCCAAAAGTTCCACTGGATGATAGAATCCATAGTGGAGGAATGATGATGATTAACTGTGGGACTGTACACCTCCTGATAAGCGAGCAGGTTTGGACTGATGCTTAGGAAAGCCCATGGGAAGAGACTGCCCAGCATCAGGAACCCCGCCCTATGTCGAACATTAGTGGGCAAACGTGAGGACGAGGAAGAGGAAAGTTTTACAACACACTTTCTATGAGGTGGAATAACATTTGGCTTGGAAAGTGGCTTGGACAGTGGCTTGGAGGCTGCCCTGGGTGATGTAAGATGGCCAGTGTCAACATCAGAAGCCCCAGAAGTGGAAGGAGTGTCCACAGGATTAGAGTCCTGTGAGGATGACATTGTTTGTTTCAGAACTGAAGCACAAATGGTCGGTCCAACACCATCCCCATGTGGGGGCCTGACCATAGGCAAACCATCAGCTGCAGCTTCCACCTGGCTAGACCCCTCAGCCTCCAGGGCAGAGGGAACAGGAGAGAGGTCGACACAAGACTCGACAACGGAGACCTAACCATCAGGTGCAGCTTCCACCTGGCTAAACCCCCTAGCCTTTGGGGCAGAGGGAACAGAATAGAGGTCAAAACATGGTTCGATAACAGAGACTTTAGGTGGTTGGTCTTCAGGCTCAGAGATCTGTGAAGAACCACGGTGACATTTGCCGGATACAGATGGAGCCTCGGGCACACTGGACAAATGGGGAGTAGTCATGTCAATGTGTACATCCGCCCCCACAGTGATACCATTTCAGGGGTCCTGGACAGTCACTGGTATGACTTGGTCCACCACAGGAGATACAGACACTAAGAAGGTCAGCTTGAGCATGGGGACAAAACTGGCGAACATTTCCATACCCTTGGCAGTGGAAGCAGCGTTTTGCGGTTGGCACATACAGTACGTCTTCACAGGAAGCGATAGCCATACCAGTTTCACAGATGTAGGCAACGTCAGCTTGTCAGAAGTCAAGAACAATGTTGGAGTCAGGGTCAAAGTTACATGTCTTTTTCTGAAGGTGCTCGCCCTTCACCACACCAAACAACTGCAGCTCCTCCAACAGTCGCTCCTCTGAGTATCGGAGGATGTCACGAGAGAAAATGACTCCCTTACATCTGTTAAAGCTTCCATGAGGAACCCTGGTAACAGCAGAGCCAGCAAGAGAGGTCAAAGCCTCTAGGTAGGATCTCTCTTCTGGGAAGGACACCAATTAGAATGCTTCCATTTACCTGGGATGAGATCTTGGGCTCTCTTCCATAAACTGACACTATGGCGTAGTACAGTGGAAATATATCAATATCTAGGAGTGACCCTCCTTTGATGGATTTCAGCACCAGATATTTGGCTCGTCTGTGATCAACCCCAGAGCCGTACCTACCCGACATGGCCGCCTCCCAGTCCCAGCTAAACGCTGGGGCAAAGGAGGACATTCACCAGGGGCCTGGTAAGGCTCCAAGGTGGTAATAGGGGAATTGCCAGGAACAAAGCCTGAGTCGTTAACGGAATATTTTTTTTTTAACAGAAGCAATATGTATAAACAAAAACTTCATTCCCCCACCCCTCCACCCACAAAGGAGGCCAACAAGTGGAGGTCTTATACTAGGGACAACACCAGGGGCGACTTCAGAGGCAGCAGGAGAGTATACGTTGGTAACCACCTGAGGATCTGGCAAGGGTGACTCCAGGGCAATTAGAGCCACCATGCCCCACCATGCCCCCTTCACTCAAGCCAACTCATGATCAGCCGACTGACCTGGTCGGGCCCAAATAGGCCGCCTGTCTAGCCAGAATAAGGGACCAGAGAGGTATATTACCAGCTGCAGAGCACATCGTGCAGCATCGCTGAACCCCAAGGACTCCCATCATTATGGGGCGCCACACACGGCAAACATGTGGGGAAGCAACAGTCCTTCCCTAGATGGCAAATGGACATGGACTAACATCAGCAGCAGGCCTCCTCCACCAGTGATGTAGGGGGTGCTTGATCCAAAAGGCCAACAGATTCCGTACCCTATGAAGGTAGGCATGCCTCCAGAGTAGGTAGCACTGCCAACCACGCTTCAAGCCCCGCCACAGCATCAAGGTGACCCCCCTCAGCGGGGCATCCATTGAGATACGAAAACACCTTTCTACCGACTCGGCCACCAATTGATAATAGTAATTATCCAGCAGGGTCCGTTCCTTAACCCTCATTATCGCCCACCTTTAGCAAGGCGGAGTGATAACTTTCTTGCCAGCATCTGTGTGTGTGTCTTTCTGTGTGTCTGTGTATTTTTTTTCCAACATATCTCGAAAAATTTTGGACAAATTTCCACCAAACTTTCAGGAATTAGAAACTATGTGGATTTGCCGAAGGCTTTTACTTTTGGTGTTGATTTGATCAGTGATGGCCCAATGCCAGCCGCCATATGTTTTGTAACCCTTTCCCGCATGCATAAGTTTGAATAAGTTTCACGGCTCAGGATTTTACTCATCCGCGCGTGCCGCCAGGCCACCTGCATGATGCAAATAACATGTATTCTCGCCTTATTTTCGCCACCCAAACCTCTATATATTTCCATGAAACCCACACACACACAAAAAAAAAAACGAATAAAAGTACATTAGGCCGCTGTGAATAAACATTTTGGAACGTTGATCTCACTTCCCAACATCGTCGTTTGATTGTTTTCCATCATACAGAAAAATATTATTAGAAGTTTTGGTAGAGAATTTCATTGGCTTTCTAATGAGGCTTCTCCGTTTGTGATGCGATTTGTGGTTTTCGAGAAAATAGCCAGAAACTAAAAGCCATTTAAAAAAAATGATTTTTTAGGGAGCTCTACTGCAAAAGTTTTCTTGCACACCTTATGTTTTTATTACATAATCTTATGTAGAATTTAATGGGCTTTCTCAGGGGCTCCTCCGATTTTTTATTCGCCTCATAGTTTCCATGTAAATAGCAAAGAACTACAGGGTACTCACAGCCGTGGTGCACTTTCATCTTGCGTGCAAAATAACTGCCTACGTAACAACAACTTTTCATTAGAGAAATTATATAGTTATGTCCTGTACATACGTAGAATTCACTGATCTTTATCAAGGTTCTTACAGGAAGTCGATACGTTCAATAGTTTTCGAGTAAATGGACGACAAAGATAGAATACTCTTCGTCGCCCGCTACCGAGATAAAAACGCTCAATTTCCCTGCCTCACGAGCACCTACATATTCTCGCTTGTTAGGTTTTATTTATTTATTTTTTTACTCATATTATACACGTGAAATATCATAAGCCTTTTGATAGTGCTCTCAGAAACTCGACATGACCACTAGTCTTTTTGCTAGGTACTGACACTGAAGCTGAACTTTTTTCCTTCTCATATGTGTATATGTTAAAAACAACACTTATTTGTGTAAAAAATATAGAAATGTAGAAATAGGTCAATATACAAATCAACAAAATATGGATAACTGACTTGTTCCAGAGGTGTTGAGCTGCTGGCAGGAACTTGAAGGAATTGAAGATGAGTCAGTTAGTGTGTGTGTGTGTGTGTGACTGTCTGTGTGTGGCGTATTCTCTCTTCCGTGCACTACGTTTGCCTAACACATGCGATTTCTCAACGAACATTCGCTGCACGACATACATATATAAGGTCATATATGTGTTGTGTGGCATATTTTCTTGTCTCTGATCATTACGTAACTTTTCAATGTCAGTCAGTGCACGCAATATTTGTCGGTGAACACTCGCTGCACTATTTTATACGTATACTTCACACTGAACCATATGCAATATAAAACACTATCACATAATTCCATCCCAGCTTCCTCTGTTATTCCCTTCCTTGCTGTATGGCGTAGCGCCTGTTCCCTTACCAACTGATGCATATGTCTATGTATGTCTATGGCATAACATAATGCCTGCTATGGTAGTTCAGTTATTTCACTAATCCAGGCACTAAATGTTTTACAGATATAAGTAATGGCTTCACTATAAGGGTAAAAATACATCATTTACGGGCAGGGTGAGAGTCTCGCTATAGCAAACCAGACTCCTGCCTCTAGGCCTAACGGCTGATAACGGGCCCCAGTGCTTTACAAAAATATATCTATGTTCAATAGACACAATCACTTCACAGTACAGTCAAAAACATTGTACAATCACAATATTTCAGTAATGGCTTCAGCCTCAGGTGGGAGGGGGAAAATGGTGGATTTAAAGGGACAACGCAACACAGCACAACCCTGCTGTCTGGCAGCTTGTAGAGCACTGAGATTTTATCACTTCATAGAGGCCCATAGGAGCCATTGCAGTGTTGTCAATGTCTTACCTAGGGAGAGACATGTGGCTGCTAGAACACACCAAAATTAGACGCAAATCGACCGAAAACTTTTTTTCCCCATGCAATTTGTGGCTCGTGTACTCGTACACACCACACCACATGGAACGCAAATCGCGCTCCTGTGCGCGAAAGGGTTAATATGGATGAGCTTTTTGAAAAATGAGGTGACTGAATTCTGAAAGAGTTCTGCGAATTTCTTCAAATTTATATTGCAGGTAATTTGTACGTTCTCCAGAGACCTATTTTGGCTGGCTATTAGCATTCAGCCCCTGAATGCTTTTGTTTCCTTTATTCAAATTTCCTCAGTATGACATTGTTTGGTTTAGAGAGATCTCTTGTCATGAAGGGGTAAATGGATGCCCGATCTGTCCTCACATGTTTGAAAATTCTCTCCAGACCTGAACGGCATTGCTTGGAGATAGCAAGGCTGAAAAGTCAAATATCACCAGACTGAAGGTAACAGAAGAATGTAAGGGTCTCGCTAGTGCTTTTGTCAACTGTATTTATTCTCTTCCACGTACAGCAGTGATTTGCATGTGATGTAATTCCTTAAAACAATTACTTATTATCCGGAGGAGACAAACTATAATTCTGTATGGTGATAACTTCTCCAGTATATATGACTGACAAAGAGTCATGACAATAGTTTGAGAGAAATCAGGCTAGAGGAACGCAAATTTATAACTATAACTGTCAAAAACATGTTTTTTTTCACTACTTTTGTAACTTTTCACAGTATATTATAAATACATCTTTGTCTATGGCTCTGAATCTCTGATACTTTAACACAGTTCCAAGAGTTGAAAAAAAAAAAAATGTAGGTAAACTCATATGACTTTCCAGAATAGTGAAAAGTACTTCTCTTGGGTTTAGTCTGTTCCGCAAGCAATGTATCTCTCTCAGGCACAGACCTGTATTCTCGCTGGGTAAGAAGGCTTCTTAGCACCTCATCCGTAGTGAATTATTTTTGGATGTGGCTGGTTAACTCACCCAGTCCCGACCATTTTTTTTTTTTTTTTTCCCAGCCTACCCCCAGATCCCAACCGATTTTCAACTTTTTTTGGGGAGGGGCTGAAACCTCTGCTTTTGGTGAGAAACATTGAAAATTCATGGAGAAATCGCCCTCCTGAGGTAAAAAATGTTGATACAGGTGTCATTTAACCTTATGTTTTCCTGCTTTTTCAGGGTACCTAGCTAAAGAAAACGAACTATGGAAGGGTTAACTAATTCAAGCCACTTTAAATTACGTATTTATTTATTTATTTGGTACGAATTTATGTGTAGTACACGTCTATACTGGAAGTCAGGTATAATTATTCCTTTGTACAAAGGAAGAGGGGAAAAAGCAGTCTGTGGAAATCATAGGGGCATTTGCCTTCTCAATGTAATAGGAAAAGTATATGGTAGCATACTTACTGACAGAGTTAGGGAAATAACAGAGGAATTAGTTGGAGAAGAACAGGGAGGATTTAGGAAGGGAAGAGGTTGTGTAGACCAGATAATCATTCTTAGAACTTTAGTGGAAAAGTTTATAGAGAAGAGAAAGAAGTTGTATGCAGCCTTCATGGATTTGGAGAAAGCATATGACTGGGTGGATAGACAAGGATTGTGGAAAGTATTAAAAATATATGGGGTGGATGGGAAGTTTTTGAAGGCAGTGAAGAGTTTGTATGGGGGTGCTAAGGCTGCAGTGCGTGTGGATGGCAAACTGAGTGAAAGGATGTGTCATGTTTCCATGGTTGTTCAATCTGTACATGGATGGGGTTATAAAAGAGATACAAGATCGGGCAGTGGATGTTGGATCGGCCCTAGTGAGAGAGGGCAGTGTTTGGAAACTCCCTTTACTGTTGTTTGCAGATGATACTGTGTAGTTGAGTGAAGACGAAAGGGAGCTGCAAGGCTTCGTAGATGAGTTTGGGGGAGGGGGTAAGAAACGGAATCTAAAGGTGAATGTAGGGAAGAGTAAAGTGATGGTCTTCGAGAGAAGTGAAGCCAGTGAATGTACAATGAGACTGGATGGGGAGGATATGGAGAATGTGAGTGCATTTAAGTACTTGGGTAGTGTGATGAGTAAGGATGGAAGTCTGGAGGGTGAAGTGCTTGAAAGGGTGCAGCAGGGAAAGTTGCTGGTTCGTTGAAAGCAGTGGTAAGAAAGAGGGAGGTGAGCAAGGAAGTGAAAAAGTTGTTACAGGACAGTACTGTGATACCAACTCTAACATATGGAAGTGAAGCTTAGACCCTGTTGGAAGGACAGAAGTCAAGAGTGAGAGCAGTGGAAATTTGTTATTTGAGAGGAGCATGTGGAGTCACATGGAGAGACAGACTAACAAATGAGGAAGTGAAGGAGCGTTGTGGTGTGGATGTGGATGTGATGGGAAGCGTTAGGAGAAACATCTTAATGTGGTTAGGGCATTTGGAGAGGATGGAGAGTGAAAGACTGACGAGGAGAGTGTATGTGAGTGAGGTGGAGGGGGGTAGAGGGAGGGGGAGGCCGAGGATGAGATGAAAGGATTGTGTGGAGGGGTACATGAGAGAGGGGGGTGTGAGTTGGGAGCGGGGTAGTGAAATGGCGGGGGACAGAGCGACATGGAGGTGATTTGTTTGTAGCCACCCCGTGCGGGATTGAGGCGTCTGGCAATAGATAGAGATAGACAAGTCTATATTGGTTTTCACACAATGATATAGGCGATAAAAGCATTGTTCACTCACCCAAAACCCCAGTATATGGCACCTTCCTTTGCGACATTACCACCTCATCACTTCTGTTTGTTTCTACCTCTAGCTTCTTTGTTTCTTTGTCCTCCACCTCAGGAATCACTTTCACCGAGAATTTCGTCATTGGAGAGACTGTGGGGCAACATACCTTTACTGGCCAGGTTACTGCTAACAGGTGAATTGTCCAGTGTGAGAGGGATGGGGGTTAGGTGGGGCCAGTATCCCCGCTTGACGGCAGGTAGAGGAAGGTCTTCCACATATGCCTACCGAAAATCACCGGCGAATATTGAATAAAATGCACACAATGGGCCTTGCTATTCAGTGACGTACGATGCACGTCGGTGGGTCTGTTCGCGGAAAAAAGTAGCGACGTGCATCGTACGTCAGAGGGATTCGGCGGGTTAACCTGCCCAATCCCAACGACGTGCAACTATTTTTCATGCTGAGACCCAATAATGTGCATTGCACCTTTTTCAATTTTCGTTGGAGATTTTTGGTAGGCATATGTGGGAGACCTTCCTCTACCTGCAGCCAGAAGGAGACACTGCCTGACCCGTGTAACCTTTCCCCCTCGGGGGATGCACCATTTTCTCGTAGCTCACCTGTTAGCAGTGACCTTACCAATAAAGACACATAGCACCATGGTCTCTCTGATCAAGAAATTCAAGGGGAAAGTGATTCCTGATGTGGAGGACAAGATTACATGTTACCAGAGTTAGTAATGAACAGAAGTAATGAGGAGGTAACATCGTCAAGGTAGGTGCAGTATGTTGATGTGTTTGGTGATTGAGCAACACTTATATCGCCTATATTATTGTGTGAAAACCAATATACTCTTGTACTACATATAAATTTGTACCAAATAAATAAGTATTTACTAGGGTGAGTGATTTTGGTTAAGTTTCCCTCGCATAGGGAGCATCTTTTATGGAGTACAGCTTCATAGAAATCAGTAGCCAGGTGAGGGGCTTCTCACCTGTTTAGGGCATTTCTAACTTTAGGTGAGCGCTTTCTCACTGAATTTTCGATGTTTCTCACCAAAAGCGGAGGTTTGAGCCATAAAAACACAAGTTGGAAATTGGTCGGGTTCTGGGGGTGGGTTGGGTAAAAAAGTGGTCGGTACGGGGCGGGTTAATATCCTTTTGTACGTTATTTATGCATAGTACGGCGATTACCGGAGGATTCATATAACACAGAGTATAACAGTATAGTGCAATAAGCTAATAAATTGCTTAGGAAAACATGTTAAGGAGCTTCCTTCGCCAACGGTAGTTGGAGCCACAATGGCTGTTTGAACTGTGACCCCTGTTATTTGAAGTTAGACTGTTATGTCATTCACAGTGAACTTAGATTACTGTCAGGCATTAATGCCAAATATTGCAGAGAGAATATACAACACGTTTATAATAGAGTTTTTTCTTTTGCACTACAATATTCGGTGGTATATTCGGTGGTGCAACTTCGAAACTAAATCGCCGCAGTTCATGTTAGTTTTCATACTACAGTTATTCACTATACATCTTATGTTATCATCTTATTATCCCCCACATGATTATATTAAAGACCTTTTGAGAACTGAAAGTCAGATACAGGTTTCAATAATCCCTTCTAATCAGGCTGAATACAGTGATCTTACTTTGAGTAGAACTAAACAGGAAATGTGTCTTCCAAGTAAAGGAATTAAAAAGACTCTGAAAATTAAAGATTTGAAAAGCAAGAAAAAAAAGAGATGTACAGTCGTTGCTTAAACCTTTCATCGTCCATATGTCTCTTAGCTGAATAAATATTTTATGGTATGAACCTAAATGAACCATTATGTCCTTTCTTGCAGAAGTGGTTCATTTGCATGAAGGGTTTAAAGTTGTTTATTTATGTATCTTTCTATTTTTGTTTTTGTTTTTTACAATTAACGGTCAGATGAAAAGCAATTTGGCAGCTGAATTTGAAAGAGTAACAGCGTGTAGGTTGTAGAAGAGGGCGCCCATCACCCACCCACTTAGTGCAGCGGTACTCTGTTTTTAGGGTCGCTTTACTTTGAATGGCAAGCCAAATGATTTACTGTAAACCAGGAAATCATTTACATCGCAGGGTGATAACACTGTAATTAACCAACACGTGCTCCCCAAGTGACAACAAGAAGGTTGGTAGAGAGCTTGTGCCCCTCCCTGGAATAAAATTAAATAAAAATGTGAACAAGAAGCCTCGGACGAGTACTGATCAACATGTGATGACTAAGGACCGAACAAAGGACGTGGTACAGATGGCAACATGGAATATAAGGGGTGCAAATGATCAGGTGAAAGAGAGAGACATTGTCCAGGTGCCTGAGGGGATGTTTTTTTTTTTTTTATGCAAGCAAGGAAGAAGGAACCAAAGACCATGGGCCCGCAAACTGTCCATTCAGGAAAAAAAAAAAAACAATACAAAAGAGAGCCAAATTCAAGATCCGTTCATTTCGAGATGCCTGGACACACTGCGTTTGAAAGACAGGAGATCATAGGAAGTAGGAAATACAGACAGAGGAAGACAGTTCCAGAGTTGACCAGTTGCATAAATGAAGGACTGGGAGTAACGGTTAACTCTTGCATTAGAGAGCTGGACAGAAAAGGGATGAGAGGTTATTGCTAGACGGGTGCTACGTGCCCGTCGTGGAGGTGGAGGGATGCAAGCAGACAGTTCAGAGAAACAGTGGCAATTGAAGTAGCGATAGAAAAGAGATAAAGATGCACCAGTGCGGCGAAGAGACAGAGGTGGATTAACTGACACGAAGTGGAGAGGTGACAGTGGGAGACAATGGGAGTATGGATGGGGTAAATGCGCAGGAGTGGATGAGAATGAGAGGGCAAAAGAAGGAGTGTGTATTGATGTGTGGAGGAGATGGAAGGAGAATATAAGAGAGTATGGGTCAGTTGGCTGAAATATTGTGTGGGTAAGATTGAAAGTTGAACTACAAATGTGGGTGATTGTCTGTGTCTGTATATGCCAAAGCAAGACCATGCAAGCAGAGGAAAAGAAGAGTTTTGGACAAATGTGGAAGCATGTATGGAAAAGTTTGAAAGGAACGAGAGAGTGTTTTGATTGGAGATATGAATAAAAAAGTAGGGAATGTGACGCTGGATGGAGTAATTGGTTGGTGGGGTGTGCCTGCAGAAGTGGATGAGAATGGTAGTGCTATAGTGGACATTTGTTCCAAGAGGATGTTGGTGATAGCCAATACCCTCTTCAGACACAAGATGATCAGGTATAAGTGGCGAGTGATGAGAAGGATGGGTGGTGAATTGAATGGACGGAAGGCAGTGATTGATCATGTGTGTGTGGATGATAGGATGAGGTGTGTAATGGATGTAAGAGCATATACAGGTTGGGGGAATGGACTTTCTGACCACCACTTGGTGGTCTTGAAAGTCAAGGTTAAAATGAAGTGGAAGAATTGAAGAACGGAAGGACAGGAGGAAGTAGTTCTTACGAGAAGGGTGGGAAGTTTACAAAAGAATGGAAAGAAGGCAGAATATAAGAGAGTAGCAGAGGAGCAATTGGGTAAATATGATTTGGAGCAGATGGGGGACGTGAAAGGTGTGTGCAAGATATTCACAGAAGAATGGTGGAATGACGAGGTGAGACAGGCTATGGTCCAAAAGAAGAAAGCATATATTGAGTGGATGAGAAACAGGAGTGTGGAGAAGCTGAGAGACCGACGAGAGAGTTATATGTAGAGAGGAAGAGAGAGGTGCAAAGATTAGTAAGAGAGAGCAAGAAGAGAGTGGATGAGGAATTTGGAAGGAATTTGAGAGCCAAGTGGAGGGAATGTATGAAAATGTTCTGGAAAGAGGTAAAGAGAGTTAGACAGGGTGTTAAAGATGGTAGTCGGGGAGTAAAAGATAAAAATGACAGATTACTAGTGGAGAAGGGAGAAAAAGTGAGCAGATGGAGAGAACAATTTAAGGGATTGTTGAACACAGAAAATGAAAGTAATACAGGTATACTTTAAGTGGCTAGGGAATGGCTGTGAGAAGGAGGGATGTGAGAATAGAGGAAAAAATCAGCAGGATGGAAGTTGTGGAAACAATGAAGAAAGTTAAAATGGCAAAAGACTCAGGAATTGATGGAGTGTGTGGTGAAATGCTGAAGCATGGAGGAGAAATAATAATAGAATGGATGTGGAAAATGTGCAGATTGGCCTCGGAGAAGGTAAAGTCCCAAAGGATAGGAAGTCACGTATAATCATTCCTCTTTACAAAGGAAATGGGCAAAAAGAAGTGTGTGGTAATCATAGGGACCTTTGCTTTCTTAGTGTAATAGGAAAAGTATTTGGCAGGATGCTTATTGACAGAGTTAAGGAAAAAACGGAGGAAATAGTTAGAGATGAACAAGGTGGTTTTCATCCAAGAAGGTTATCCTTCAGTCTGAGAGACCCATCCACCTAGTTCCTTATACTAGTTTCACCTATCTAAAATAGGGGTACCACCTTGACTCGCCCTCTAGCTTCCTGATTCAGTGAGTCATTATTGGTCTTATGTGCGCTAATCTGTACTTCAGTTACATCAGCTCCTGGGGAAGGGGGAAGGGCTGGGTCTGTCAGACCCGACGATACCCTGCGAGGTATGGGTGCTGTACTTGTAGTCGCCCTAGGTTATGATCATGATGGCGAGTTGAACATCAGGCTCAAGGCAACGGGTGGTCCGGAGAAGAAGTCCTATTAATTCTGAGAAGTTTTGATTATTAGTTTTATTTGCATAATTTTCAAAGCGAGGATGTCTTTTTGTCATAAAAAAAATTTGCAGTTTTTTTTCCAAAAATTTGCCAATAATACCTTGATTTCCTCAAGTTTTTCCTATCAGTTAGGTAAAATATAGATGAAAGTTATTGTGTACCATTTCTTGTCAATAAATTGAGAATACATGAATTTTCATGAATTTTTTTCCTACCGGGTCTGACAGACCCGACGATACCCTTACCGTTACACTTTTCCCAGGACACCCATCTAGGGTTAAGAAGGAAAGAGGTTGTGTATATCAGATATTCATTGTCAGGTCTTTAGTGGAAAAGTTTCTAGAGAAGGGAATGAAGTTGTATGCAGCCTTCACGGATTTAGAGAAAGCATATAACAGGGTAGATAAGGATTGTGGGAAGTATTAAGAATATATGGAGTAAATGGGAAGTTACTGAATGCCGTGATGAGTATATATGAGGGTGCTAAGACTGCAGGCTGTGTGGATAGTGACCTGAGTGAATTTTTCTATTTGAAGGTTGGATTGAAACAGGGATGTGTCATGTCTCCATGGTTGTTCAATCTGCACATGGATGGGTTATAAGAGAGATACAAGGTAGGGCAGTGGATGTTGGAACGGCCCTAATGAGAGAGGACAGTGTGTGGAAACTCCCTGTACTGTTGTTTGCAGATGATACTGTGATGTTAAGTGAAGATGAAGGGGAGCTACAAGGCTTGGTGAATGAGTTTGGGAGAGTGTTTAAAAAACGGAATATAAAATTGAATGTAGGGGAAAGTAAAGTTATGGTCTTCGAGAGAAATGAAGTCACTGAATGTACAGTGATGTTGGATGAGGAGGAAATGGAAAATGTGC
>JAGKTI010018310.1:0-17803 GCA_018397915.1 Birgus latro | reverse complement strand
AGGGTACAGACGTGGGGTTGGGGTACATTATTTCACTGTCATTTTACCGCACCGGGCACTAACCAACTACCTCCATCTTTTTTTTTTTTTTAGGGACCCAAAGCCCCCAAACATTCACCCCCAATGCCCAGCACCCTGCCCCAATCCCCCCAGAATCACCGCCAAGATCTCTCCTTCCTCTCCAAGGCTGTATTTCGTATTTTGGTCTTAATAATTAATGGTGGAAAATAATGGAAAATATCGTGTCAAACCTACCAGTCCAAGCCGTCCTGCCGCCGTCCACCATCCTCCATTCAGGGGTCAGGCAGGGCACCGTGGCACGTTTGGGCAGCCAGGGGGATCTTTTTCCGGAACATACCAGCGTTAAAGCCTGGCGCCGTCCCTCTCCGTCCACCCCATAGACGGGCGACATTAGGTACACCCAGCCTGCCAACTTCATCGCCCCGTTCTGGACACATCACACGATATTACACTAATTTACCCACACCAAAATATTCCCCACAATGTCCGGAATTATTACAAGTACTTAGGTCAGCGGTAAAGGCACCAAAAACAGGAATACGCGTCTAAAAATACGAGCGATACACACTCGCCAATATGGCGCCGACGGCAGCCAACGACAAGGCTTGCAATATATAGGCGACGAGGACAATAATATAGCCAATCGCTTAACTATACATCAATAACTATTGCTAAAAATTCCTTCAATCTTTGCAGGTAATTCTTTATGCAATATATTAGTTATATAATGAACGGGTAGACCGTAATTAGCGCCAAACTCACAAAATGGTGGGGGCGAGCGAGTGCCTTTACGGCCGCCATATTGAAACACAAAATACATCTTATCTCCACTATAATTCTTGCTTTCTCTGTCAGTGCTGCTTCTGTGTATACATATATATCATAATACACAAATATATATACATTAGGATATTTTCTGGCTGCCTCTACGAGGTATATGGGGGTACATTTAGCCAAGAGTAGGAGTAAACGACGTCCTGGCTTGCTTCACTGCACGACGGACCAAGATATTGACAAATCTATGGCAATAATATTTTAATCGTACATGTGAACGGGAATTTGTGTAAAGCACTGATATGATATCCCTAAGGAATTCGTGAAATGAGTTTAAATTACGATGCGTTCATTAAAATTGGGTTAATTTAGGCTGCGGTTTGGTTAGGCTGGGATAATCTAGGTAAAGTTAGTTAGGATATTCTATTACCGTGGCGGGGTTAATGAGGTCCAATGCCATTGTTAAGTCAATGAAAGTGGCTGCAACGGAAGCTTTTCTCTCTTCTAAGCTGGTGTAAATGAAGTCTAGCAGGCTGATTAGGCAGTGGGTGGTGGAGGATGGCTTCACATGGCAGAGACAGTACATGAAATTCTTGTCACCTGAACTGTAATACTGTATACCTTCTGAAACAACTTACCTTTACTAACAAAATGCATCTCATAGCAATCAGTTTTTGCCTAACAGTAAACCAGTTTCAGTTACAGGCTACGGGTACAGTATCACCATTCACATAGCTCACCTCTCCCTCTCATGAAGAATACATTGCTTCTCCTTTAACCCCTTTACTACGGTAGAATATCTTCAAATCCATTTTTGTAGTCATTCACATGAGAGATTCTTCAGACATGAGGGATTAGTTGCAGTCTTCAGTAACTCCTTCATTAAGAGCCGAGCTTTGCCAGGTTAAGGAGAACACTTTGGTAGTACCCAGGGTAACTTTAAGAAAAGATGCGACTGCACTGCCCATCAACAGTACCTTACTCAACACTTTCCCTCAGTGTTGTCCTCATACCACAATACTCGTATATTCTTAAGAGCCTTGCACTAGTAATATACTGTTAGGCTATCTAAATTACCTGTAGACAAATGCACCGGTAGGCTAATAAAAAAGTCAGGGACATCAAGCAGGCTTACCAGAGCAGAACTGCATCATCCTCTAACCTTACACGGCCTTTTGGTAGTGTAGAGTAGTAGACTGCATTATCCGTGCTGTGCTGGGATCAGTTCTGACACCTCTCTTGCAGAGATCTAAATTATTCTCTCCATCTTGGCTACATCACCCTCCTCCTCTAACACACTACCATCCAGTGTTAAACCGGGGTGGCAAAGAGGTGACCAGATATATTTCAGGTGTGGCCAGGGTGACCTTGGCCACCCCACTGCTCTGGCTATGCTACTACTCCCCATCCCTCCATCTCATCCTCGCTCTCCCCCTCTCCCTCCTCCTCAGACTCTCAAAGTCAAACTGCCATGCTCCATACTCTCCTCATGGCTAAACTGTCTTAGAGTATTTCTAATATTTTCTAGCACATCCATACCAACGCCAGTGCTCTTTCAGTTCTCGTGTGTAATTGTCTTGCCACGTAACACCACAAGCTCCTGTCACATACAGTACTGCATTTGCACTGCTCTCACCCTTGGCTTTTGTCCTTCCCAAGCTTCATTTAGAGTAGGAATCACAATACTGTACTATCACGTAACAAACTTTGCAATATCATGCCCAATTTCTACTTCTTGTCACTGCTTTAGGGGATCTGATCCAGGGTTCCTTTTCTATACAGTTGAGATCAGGGGGTCACTTACTTATAGGACTAGATAAGGCATATGATACCTAACCACAGTAAATTACAGAAAGAAACTGAGTGTGTTGCATTTTGCCTAAACTGATAAAAGATCCTCAGCCACTATCAGCTCATTAATGACCAGGTGTAGGGTTAACTAGTAACCAAGGAGACTAATTCATACCAAATAACTAAGGCTTATCAATTTTCATACAGCTATGGCTTAGTATTCAAGATGTGCGAGTGGCCCAGAGTACTTTGCTACAGACAAACCAAATACATTTCAGTGCAGTTCCTCTTCTATCTATAAGCCAATTTGCCTGATTTCTCCAATTTACAGTATATCACTTGTATGGTAAAAGTGATATTTTGAGTTTCCTCTTGTTAATAATGACCACCTTTATTCAGTTAATCATAAACACACCTGCTTGAGAGGGACAGCTAAACATGGTGGCACTGATGTATGCATTATACACATCCCTTAGCTTCTTATCCCCTGAGAGGATGGTGGACTGTAGACCATCCCTCAACTCCCTCCCTATCCCTCCAAAGACTGGTGGACTGAAGGAGAACATCTTTGATCCCCTCCCTATCCCCTGAATGAATGATGAACTCCCAAAGAACATCTCTGAGCTTCCTTCTTATCCTCCAAAGGAACGGTGAACTGCAGAACATCCATGAACTCCCTCCCTATCCCTGGCAGACTGCAGAAGGGCCATTTTAACCTGCAGTCCACCAGGTCCACATCCAAAGGAGTTTGGGCCACAACAACAGCACATACATTCCTTTACTTAACTGCAGACAGTTTTTATGGTAAATGTCAAGACAGTAAATATCCCTCTCATGACCAGGACACCTCTAGCAGGAAACTAGCATTGTACTCTTTTGAACTGTGCCCAGTGTTTTTATTCACCAGTCAGGTATGAGCAAGAATATTAGTTTTTGAGGAACATAATGACTTCTTATACTCTAAAATCTTGGTATATTTACAAACCCTCTTAAAAAGCATTATTTTTTGTTTACAAAACCTGTAACAAGAGAAAAAATTAGTCAATATAAATTCACAAGTTCGTAACCCCTCTCAATCTGATGACGTATTTTCCATTTTAATGATGCAGTGCTGCCTACTTCTTCCTTAGCCTTTATCATTCTTTTTCTGTGCCTGCCCTCCTTTCTTCCTATTTCTCCTATATTTCCTGTCACTTCTTACTGCTTTTCTTTCCTTTACAGGTGGCATGACACTGAGTGACAAGCCAAATGGTTTCCTGTAAGCCAAGAAACCATTTACAACGCTGGGTGGTAACCATATAACCAAACCATACGTGCTCCCTACGTGTCAACAAGTGGGTTGGTGGAGGGTTAGTGCCCCTCCCCGTAAAATAAATAACTCAAAGTCAAATGGCCACCCCTTACGGGATTGTGGTGTCTGGCAATAGATAGATAGATAGATAGATGATGCTATTTCCAGACAATTAAATTCAGCTAATGGAGACTAACTGAAAGGGTTACATATAGCCTTCATTAACCACTCTGTTACTGTAGGCATGTCTGAAGCTGAATTAAATTATCTGGTGGGAGACAAATACATCAAAATACATAACCAGACTGAAGGGGTTTAATACACTATACATAATAATTTAATACAGATCTCTTAACATAAATACAGTAAGCCAGGGATGCACAACCTATTGGGCTCCTCGGGCCACATGATCAAACTTAAAACTCACTGAGGGCCGCAAGATTTATTTTAAACAAAAATGTAGAAATTTTAGGTGCTTAATGGTAAAAATATAGTACTTAATCCATTACATTACAAAACTATGATTAATCCTTACCTGGCATGCATGACACAGTCTTCTTAATGCGATTTTTGACACTGTGATTCATAGACAAGCTTCTTTATGTTGAGTTGAAACTTTGTTGTTGCCAGTCGCAAAACAGAGTGCAAACTTTCATCACTCAGCCTGCTTCGAATGTTTGACTTGTTTCGACTTAGCAGACTAAATGTTTGTTCACATATATAGGTAGAGCCAAATAGCTTGCATAAGTAGCAGCCTTGTTTCTCAAATAAGGATATGGATCTTTGGGCAAACAATTATAGAAATTAAGTCCCCTTCCTTAAACTTTGTATGAAGAATGTCGCTGTTCTGGAGGTCAATCAGTTCTAACTGGGCTTCTGCTTCCACGTCTTCAGGTGATACAAAAAAAGGGTTGCTGAACAACACCAAGTTATTCCTTTCTTTCTTGAGGTTTCCAAATCTGCTGTCAAACGCCTCTCTGAATTTTCTTACTGTTGTTGCATAGTGTTCATTTTTCTTACATACATTGTGTTTCTCACACATTAGTTGTTTTTCTTACATACATTGTGTTTCTCACACATTAGTTGGTAGTTTGGGAAATGTACTAATTCGCCTTTGATTAGCTGTGACAGAAACAACTTTAGTTTTTGTTCAAAGGCTGTCACATGGTTTGCTAGCTGAGAAATAATTTGGTTATTCCCTTGAAGTCTAAGATTTAAGTTATTTAAGTGACTTGTGAGATCAACAAGAAATGCCAGATTGCAGAGCCAATCCACATCGTCAAGTTCTGGGACTACTTTATTCTTTTCATTAAGAAATATCACTATTTCATCCAGAAGACTGATGAATCTCTGCAGTGTATTTCCCCTGCTTAACCATCTAACTTCAGTGAAAAATACTAAATCACCATACTCTGCCTCAATCTCATCAAGAAATTGCTTGAACTGCCGATGATGCAAAGCTGATCGTGACTTAATAAAGTTCACTGTGGAAACTACATCTTTCATTACATATTTGAAGTTCAGTTCTTTTCCACACAAATTCTGTTGATGTATTATGCAGTGAAACTGTTTCAGTTTATTTTTTCGCTCTCCAAGGTGCTCGATTAATAGTTGTACCAAACCATTCTGCTTACCAATCATTGCAGGAGCCCCATCAGTTGATATGCCTACTAAATTGTCTAAATTTAATTCAACTGCTGAAATCTGCTCTAGTAGTCCACTCAATAAATCTCTTCCAGTAGTCTGCCCTTTCAAAGAACTGAGGCCAACAAGTTCTTCATGCACAGAGAAGTCGTCTGTTACACCACGTACAAACACTAGTAACTGAGCTGTAGATGTTACATCAGCAGATTCGTCAGGTGCTAGGGAAAAGTACACAAACTGTTTGCCTTTTTCTTTCACCTGGTCTACTATATCACCTGACAAGTCACAAATTCTACGATGCACTATCGTACGACTCAAACTGATATTTTCATACTTCTTCACAACATCTGGAGAAAGTTTTTGAACAGCAATAACAATACATTTTTTAATGAAATCACCTTCAGAAAATGCCTTTGAATTTTTAGCCATCAGATTTGCAATTTCATAGCTCACTTCTGTTACATCCAGTGACCCCTTATTTCTCTGACTGAATATATTTTTCTGAACATCAAAACCTTGCATCAGTGATTTTATTTTCTGCTTCCTTAGTTCACCTGTGATTTTTTCATAAGGCTTGTGCTTTGTTAAATAATGCCTTTGCAAATTATATTATTATCTGAACTGCTATTAATCAATTTATTACCTTTTATATTTTACCTTTTATTACCTACAAAGGGCCACCAGAGGGTTGCTTGAAGGCCACATGCAGCCCGCGGGCCGCCAGTTGTGCATCCCTGCAGTAAGCTTTTATTTACAGATATTTCATCACTAAAATGCTGATAAATAAACACCTTCTCATAAACCTGCATTTAATTACTTGGTGGCAACCATCATCCACTCACTTGATGTAGTACTGCCTACTTCTTCCTTAGCCTTTATCATTCTTTTTCTGTGCCTGCCCTCCTCTTTTCCTATTTCTCCCATCTTTCCTGTCACTTCTTATTGTTTTTCTTTCCTTTACAGGTGGCTTTACATTGAGTGACAAGCCGAATAGTTTCCTGTAAACCAAGAAACCATTTACAACATTGGGTGGTAACCATATAACCAAACCTTACGTGCTCCCTACGTGTCAACAAGTGGATTGGTGGAGGGTTAGTGCCCCTCCCCGTAAAACAAATAACTCAAAGTCAAATGGCCACCCCTTAAGGGATTATGGCATTTGGCAATAGATAGATAAACCAAGTGCCAACTCAGTTAAAACTATCAGCTAGTGAGAAGTATGTATTTACAGAGGTATTATTTCAATGACATCTACATATAGGTGGACTGAACAATATATAATACCAATTAAAACTTAAGAACTATGGTATTAATGATCATATTAATTTACTTGATGTAATTGGTAAAACAATTTCATTATATTACAGTTTGTATCAGTGTTCACAATGTCTGCCAGTGATTTGTACGTACCTGGCCTCATATATTAGTGAATTTCAACTTATAAACTTTCTGACTTGTAAACCAACTCTTCAATTTTGTAAGTAGAGTAACCAAACTGGATTAAACAATAATGCAAATACTGTATGGCTTCACCTAAAAGACACAAGGAAGAGTATTATACGACAGTAAAATGTTCAGGGAAAAATACATAAGTCAGTGAAGATATAAGTCCAACAGGGTACCAAGATGAGAAGGAGCAAAGCAGATTAATGGCATGATGTGAGATGTGTATGGTCAGGTTTGAGCAGACATGGGTAGGGTAAAGAAAGAAGTACTTTGATGATGAATGCTAAGTGGTGAAGCAGAATGAAGGACTAAGACTGTAACAGATCAAGTGCATATACAATAGTGAATGTCAAGACTTGAATGTAATAGTAATGTGACATCCTTTTTTTATGTTCTTATTATCATGTCTGGCTGCTTGGAGAGGAATGAGAATGAGAGACTGACTAGAAGGGTGTATTTAACCGAGGTGAAGGTGGAAACCAAGGATGAGATGGAGGGATAGAGTGGAAAGATATATCAGAAGGTGTGTGTGAATTGGAGGGAGGGCAGGGTGATGTGGGGGAAGTTTATCTGTGGCCTCCCTCATGGGAATAAGGCATTTGAATATGCATACACAGACTGTTTACATCAACATATTTAATCTGGTAAAGTAATGGGTTAATGAAGGCCAGGCTATATCTGATACCTTCAGTGTGAAAAACCTCTGCTAAACTTAATCAGTCAGTCTGAAAGTCTATCTGTCTATCTATTGCTGGATGCCTCAATCCAGTAAAGGGTGGCTACAAACAAATCACCTCCATGTTGCCCTGTCCAGTGCCACTTCACTACCTTGTTCTCATTTCACACTTCCCTCTCTCATATACCTTTCACCCTCTAGCTCATCCTCGCCTCCCCCTCCCTGAGAGTAACAGCTATAAAAAAAAAAAAAAAATGACATCACAGGCTTCACAGGGTCAACATTCCATAACCCGTCCAGTCCCGATCGGCTTTTTACCCAGCCTACCCCCAGGTCCCAACCGATTTTCGACTTTTTGTTTTTTGGCTGAAACCTTCACTTTTGGTGAGAAACATTGAAAATTCATAGAGAAATCACGATCCTGAGGTAAAAAAATGTTGATACAGGTGTCACTCAACCTTACATTTTCCTTCTTTTTCAGGGTACCTGGCTAAAGAAAACAAACTATGGAGAGGTTAACTAATACAAGCCACTTTAAATTACGTATTTATTTCAGTTATTTGGTACGAATTTATGTGTAGTAAAAGTCTATAATGGTTTCCACACAATAATATAGGCATTTACAAGCATTGTTCACTCACCCAAAACCCCAGTATATGGCACTTTCCTTTACAACATTACCACCTCATCACTTCTGTTTGTTTCTACCTCTAGCTTCTTGGTTTCTTTGTCCTCCACCTCAGGAATCACCTTCACCGTGAATTTCGTCATTGGAGAGACCGTGGAGCAACATACCTTTACTGGCTAGGTTGCTGCTAACAGGTGAATTGCCCAGTGTGGGGGAAGGGGGGAAGGGGAGGGAAGGGGGGTTAGGTAGAGCCAGGCAGTATCCCTGCTTGACAGCAGGTAGAGGAAGGTCTTCCACATATGCCTACCAAGAATCACCCGCAAATGTTGAAAAATGTGCACACAATGGGCCTTGCAATTGCGTGACGTATGATGCACATTGTTGGGTCTGTCCGCAGAAAAAAGTAGCGACGTGCATCATACGTCGGTGGGACTTGGCGGGTTAAACTTCCAAGTTTCGTTTTTTGAAGGCTGCAACATGCTTGCATGCGTCGGCCTTTTTGGATTGGAGCGTGTAGCATTTTATGACCGGATGCCCTTCCTGATGTCTACCAACGACCCCTGGGTGAATTCGATCCTCCGACCCTACGGCCAGAGCGGAACGCCTTAACCCACTGAGCCGACCTTCTCATGGATGGCAATAAGTTCTGCCTTTGTGCCTTCATCCATATTCTCTACATCCAGAGATTCCACCCACCCCTGTAAACAAAGTAACATTAATAACACTAATGGCACCAAACAGTGGGGAAGAGAAAGAATGTTCACAATATAAAAGCCACACAACATAAGTATCAGAATCATCATTTCATTTCGTTTCATTTTTGAAGGCTCCAACATGCTTGCATGCGTCGGCCTTGGTCACCTAATGGCGGCTCTCCATGCTGCTCAATCTCTGGCAGCCTCCCTGTTCACTCCCTTAACCCTGAGGTCACACTCAATGACCACGTCCCATGTCGTTCTCAGTCTACCCCTCACAACCCCTCCTCCAGTATTAACACTTCTCACCTTCTGCACCCAATTATCATCCCCCATCCTCTCCACATGCCCAAACCATCTAAGCCAGGGGTGGCCAACCTATGGCGCGTGTGCCAAACGTGGCGCATTGCATGATTAGAAGTGGCGCATTGCATCCCTGTGATAATAATAAAGTAAGCCTACTCATTATTTTTAGTGATTTTCTTATTTCGTGCACATCCTTTTTACCAAATGTTATCTTCCTTCATATTAATCTGCTTTCAGTTAAAAATTTGCTTAATTAATCAAACTAGGAAAGATGGAATTTCGTACTGCAATCGTCCCGTAACTGTTCAGTACGCATATCATACTTGTGTGACCGTGAGGTGCCAGGCGTCTGCCCCAGCAGTGAGTCACCACCGTTTTTGCCAGTTTACAACTGAGGCTCGGTCCGGTACGGTACGAAGTTGTGCTCTGTTTTTCATTTGCGAACATTTGCAGTATTGTACTTTTCAAAAATTAAGCCTTGTTTTTATATTTCAGTTACCCATCACAGACTCACAGTGCAAAAGAAAATGAGCAAAAGAAAGGCAGAAAGTGACAGTAAGCGTGAATTCAATGAACAGTGGGAAAATGAGTTGTTATTTATAGCGGGTCCGTCAGGAAAACCGTTATGCATTATGTGTGAAAACACACTTTCACAGAATAGAAGACATGATCTTAACAGACACTATAAAACTCAGCATCAGACTGAAACTGAAGGAAAACTGAAGCACGTGCTTGGGTCTGAGTTACGGAAAGAATACTGTATGTGACTAAGAAAAAGGAAGAAATCAGAAGAAGACAAAATGTATTTACTAAAAGAAGTTGTGAAAGTTTGGCGATGACAGAAGGCTCCTATGAAACTGCTTTAACGCTGGCCCAAAAAAAAAGAGAAAGCTTTCTCTGATGGAGAAGAAATTGTTAAGCCTTGTCTCCATATATTTGCAAGACGTCTTGGTGATAAAAGTATTGAAAGGAAAGCAGATGAAATTGCTCTGTCAAAGCAGACTGTTACGAGACGTACCGAGGAACTCTCTCATGATGTGTCTCAGCAATTGAAAGATCTTGTCCATTATTGTACTTTCTATTCGTTAGCACTGGACGAATCAACTGACATGTGATGTAGCCCAGTTAAGCATATTTGTACGAGGAATTGATGATAATTTCAGTGTCTTTGAAGAACTTCTCAGTCTCAAGTCGCTTCATGAAAAAACAAGAGGATCAGACATATTTGACAAAGTAAAATCATGCCTGGAAAATTTACAAATAGATTCTAGTAAACTCATCAGTGTGTGTACTGACGGAGCCCCGTCAATGATCGGTAGAGTTGCTGGAACTACCACTTTGCCTGAGAACTTTTTAAATCGTCCTCTTCTAAAATATCACTGCATTATACACCAAGAGTCACTGTGTGGAAAAACTTTAACTTTGCAGCATGATATGTTACCAGTTCTGAAATGTGTGAATAAAATTAGAGCAAGAGCATTAAACACATGAGAATTCAGAGAATATTGTGAAATGTTACATTTGGAATATGGCGACCTTGTCCTTCATTGTGAAGTGCGCTGGCATTCTAGAGGACAGGTGCTGAATAGGTTTTGGAAACTGAAAAATACTGTTCATGACTTTCTTGAAGAGAAAAATGAGCTACCCGAGGAAAGAGCCCTTTTATGTGATAACAACTGGCTATTTGATTTGGCATTTTTAGCTGATGCTGCCAGTCATCTCAATGATCTAAACTTGAAACTGCAGGGCAAGAGCAAATTGTTTCCAAGCTTAGTAAATGAAATCAATCCGTTCAAGATGAAATTAAAACTGTTCATCTCCCAGTTGGAAAATGAGGATTTGAGCCAATTTCCACACTTAAAAGAACAGAGTGAATGTGCTGCTGATAATGACAATTTGGCAAGATATACAGAAAAAATTAAGTTATTGCAAGAGTCATTTCAAAGTCGTTTTCATGATTTTGCTAAAGAAGAAGACTGCATGCTAGCTTTTATAAACCCATTTTCACTTAGTGAACAAAAAATAATGAAGATGCCAAGTAACATACAAATGGAACTTATTGACTTGAAAACAAATTCATCACTGAAAATGAAATATGATGAGCTTTCCTCAGTCCCAAATGCCTCTGACATGATCAAATTCTGGTGATCATTGCCCTGTGAAAATTTCCCAGAACTAAGAAAATTTGCCCAGAGTTTTATATGTTGTTTTGGAACGACATATAGATGTGAACAAGCATTTTCAGCCATGACACTGATTAAAAGCAAAATGAGGTTGCGACTGACTGATTCAAATTTGAAGAATACACTGCTGCTCTCAGTGACAAATTAAACTCCAAACATTGAAAAACTGGCTAAATCAAAACAACCTCAAAAGTCTCATTAAGGTACGTAAAGTTGATCAGCTTGATCAAATATTGTTTTGTTGTTTTTTACTTAATATCTTTATGATGTAAAAAAATACATATATATAATTTCTACAAGAAGTAGATGGGGGGGGTGGGGGGAGGACAAGAAATTTATGGTGCATCTGAAACCGTGTGTTAAACAGCTGACACATGATATGTAAAAGATTGGCCACCCCTGATCTAAGCCTACCTCTCCTCATCACAACATCAATACACTCCAGTCCCTCCTCTCAACTATTCGATCATAAACCCAGCCCCCCCAGGCCTCACACGCAGGGACGCACTGCACATCCACCTAATCATTGTCATTTCTGTACGTTTAAGCATGCGAATATCCTCTTCCTTTACTGCCCAGTCTCACTACCATACAGCATCACACTCCTAACACATGCTGCATACAAAGACCCCTTAGCACATAAGGAGAGTCCTCTCAATGTCAGGAGAGGCAACAGCTCCCTGAACTTCTTTCAACCACTTCTCACCCTACCAACCGAGATAACTCCAGCCCAACCTCCGGCACATAACATGTCTCCCAAATAACAAAACTCCTCCACACACTCAAAAGGCTCACCAGCAAATTCAGTCCTTTCACACCTAACAATCTCCACCCGCTCTCCCAGACACACCACATACATAAAATCAGTATTATCTCGCAGTCTACCTCTGATACCACTACATCTCTTGTGCACCCATTTATCACAAACACTACACAAGATGGAATTACTTCCCATACCTTTGTGGCAAACTGCACATGGCCACTCTCCCTCTCCTCTGATTGTACTGCCACCAACCCTAGATATCATCACTTTTGTTTTATCTGCATTTACCCTTAAGCCCTTGTACCCCATACCATCTCTCCACTTCTTAAATCTTTCCTCCGCCTCCTTTTCATTCTCTGCAATCAACACCAAATCATCAGCATACAACATCTCCCATGGAAGTCCATCTCTGAAGTCACGTGAGAGGGCTTCAAGTACCATGATAAACAACAAGGGATTCAAAACTGACCCCTGATGCACACCAACATTCACGAAAAACTCATCACTCAAAGCTCCATTCACTCTTACCTGGGTGCAAGCATCCACATACATGGTCATAACCACCCTAACCAGCCACTCTTCCAACCCTAGCTTTCTCATTGCCCACTTCACCACCTCTCTAGGGACTCTCGTCAAAGGCCTTTTCCAAATCAACAAACACAAAATACAGTTCCCTTTCCTTTCCATTTTTCCTGAAGCTGTCGAACAATGAATATGGCATCAGTGGTCCCCCTGCCTGACATAAACCCAAACTGCAACTCATCAATAATCACTCTTTCTGTAATCATAACTTCTAGAACTCTCTCCATTACTTCGTTATAGGGAGTCTCTTTACTTGATTTGGATACAGGCCTTGTCTTTGCCTCTACTGGCAGTCTCTCTCATACAGTGCATATCACTGGTGAAATATGAGGACCTCTGTGCAGTAACTCTGAATGCACCTAAGTAGAAATAAAAAAGAAAGAGTGGTCGTTTGTCTAGTTAGTTGGTTACAAGGAGGGGTACTAACCCTCTACCAACCCATTTGCTGACATGTAGGGAACATGTACGGGGTGGATATATCGCTACCACCCAGCACTGTGATGCCTCAGTTTCTCACTATACAGTTGGTTAAAACAAGATACAAATAAAGTCTAACCCCCATTTTCTTGGTTTATTGCATTTGCCACATTCAGAGTTACTGCACACAGTTCCTCCTATCAATTATATGTTACTGGAGAAATAGTAAGTACTTTTTGGCAGCATCAATTGCAGCAAAACGTGTTTCACTGATAGCCTTTATACTGCAAACGAGCAAGCAAATAGATTACTTGTGACTTCAAAACAGTGACTCTCAGACTTTTTGGCCAGTGACACAGTAGATAGTGTTGGTAGATTTTGACCCTCCTCCCCCCTCCCCCAAATCTAGACAAACACACACACACTTGAAGTATTGCTCTTGAAAAATTTAAGCTGTATTAACCTTCTCAGCATGTATGAATGAGTAATAAACATACAGCCAATCGAGCTTATTGAATATGCTTACATAGTAATGTGCATTTAATGATGATAATTTCAGTGATGTAAATAAAATACCCTGCCTTAAGGTGGGAAAGGAGTTGGAAAGGAGGTCCAGATGATAATGATGATAGTATTACTCCTCTTCTGTCTGCTACCCACTAAAATTCCCCTTGCAGCCCACGTTTGAGAGTCACTGCTTTAAAACAAGAGTAACACAGGACAGAACAATTAATAGTATATTCTAGTATAGTGTATATTTTTGGCATGGTGAAGTTTGGAGGCTCTAAGTGATTCATTCCATTAGCAATACTGTATCCCAAAGAATGAAATATGTCTAAGGAAATTTGGTTTTTACTTTTAAGATTTTGAACTTTGGTCTTTACTTGTGAGATTTTTAAAGTGAAATTGTGTATAGTCACTTTGTTTTTATCTGATGGAACTTGGCCACTCCTGCAACTTCAATACTAAGGTTGGAATGGATCTCCTTGGTTACTAGTGAAATTTAACCTCTAATCTCACTACACCCGACCATCAACTGTAGAAATGCATCTCCTTGGTTACTAGTGAAATTTAACCTCTGATCTCACTACAAATGGGTCTCCTTGGTTACTAGTGAAATTTAACCTCTAATCTCACTACACCCAGCCATCAACTGTAGGATTGGATTTCCTTGGTTACTAGTGAAATTTAACTTCTCATTACACCTGGCCATAAATTGAGCTAAAAGAGGCTAGAGTTCTTTGTCAGGTAAAAACAAACAGACTGTGGTAATCATGATTACCACATGAACCCTGGCAAGAATGCAGTACAAGGCAAAGTATACGATGCTGGAAATTCTCTCTCTCTATCTCAGGCTGTTATGAATCACTCTTTGACATTGGCTTAGAGTGCTAGAGTTACCCTGACCATAAAGGGATTGGTGTTGATAGTATTAACACACACTTGTAAGTCACTCCAGTGAATAAAACTTTTTGATGTTGGCTAGTGCTGAAAGCTAGAGTCACCCTGACCATGAGACTGTTGTTGGTGTCAGTATTTACACATTCATGCTCTTATAATCACTCTCAGTTGTATTTTGGCTGGCATACAGTACTAGATTGTGTGTGAGTGACATGGGGGGGGGGGGGAAAAGGAAAATGATGGGGGGATGGAGTGGAGACGTATATGAGAGAAAGGGGTGTGAGCTGGGGGAGGGGCAGCAAAATGGCTGGGGACAGAGCAATACAGAGGTGATTTGTTTGTGTCCACCCCATATGGGATTAAGGCATCTGGCTACAGACAGACAGACAGACAGTACTAAAGTTGGCCTGAGCATGGGACAGCTAACTGGACTGTAATGTTAAGCAAGCAGGGAGCATTGAGGGAATATGATAATGTTAACAATTTCAGCCTCTGTGTACTTCCATAGGGCTGCAAATTCCACAACAGACAATACCAGGGAGGCTAAGAAATACAAATCATACTCTAACAGCTCACACTTCAGGGCTTAAACTTGCCTATCCAACACAGTGCTGTCTCAAAATTTTCTCTTAAAATGTATGCTGCAGACAATTCAAATTTTGCCCTCAACTACTTCAATCTAATGATGTGCTTTATATTCTGTTTTTCTTACTGTCAGAGAAATTAACAAAGGAAGTGTTTAAGTAGTATTAGAGTTCATGAAGGCTGTATCGAACCTTTCCAGCTCAAAACTCTCTCCAGTGCCCAATGAAACATTGCAGAGATACCAAGAATTAAGTGAAGCATATGTCATTGGATTAAAGTGGTTGATAGGAACAATAAATCTTTAATTAGTGCAGCAATTAATGGAGGCTGTACTGAAACCTTCCAGCTCTGAACATCTCTCCTGAGCTCAATAAAACTGCAGAGATACCAAGAATTAAGTAAGCATAGATCACTAATTTCAAGGGCTCAACAGAATGATAAATCCACACCCACATGCATTCAAGTGGCTGAAAGTGTTAATCCCACCATCATAATGTTAGCCGAGACTGGTGCTCAAGGTGCCTTCTGTGCTGTGATCAAAACCTTTCATGACTTGTTACCAGCCATTTACCTGGAGTGCAGTGCTAATATAGCCACTACACTCTTGCCTATTACACAAGGGGTTTCATGGAGTCTGCCACAATAGAGAGAAAACAGAGGACAGAATATGGCATTTTGGACACAGGGCACTTTTGACATTCCTCCACGGTGTGCCTCATAGAATTTTTATAACAATGCTCTGTGGAGACACACCAAAAGCTGCATAGGATATTTAAATCAAACCTATATTTCCTCGATTCATCAAGTCTGGCATGCTCCAAGATACTCCATGGAAAACCTGATATTAGGCTGTTTGGTCATTTTACGAGGACATAGCATAAGTAAATAAATGAATAAATGAATAAATAAACCGTTGTACGTATGTGGACAGTTCGATACTAGTAAAACATGTCAATTACTCGGTTCACAACAGGTATAGTAACAGTCAGGGATTCAGGTACCTTCCCAATTATGTCTGAAGATTGCATTAAAACAGAGTTCATTCACTTTAGCTAAACAGGAAATTTATCCATTTTGAAGCATATTTTTTGTAGCTCAATGGTAGAATAGGACAATACTTTGCATAACACTTCTCTGTGACTAGCACCACACTGTATTCTAGTTATAACCTCTTGTTGCAACTCAGCATCAAGATGAAGAGTTGGCAATTAACACCTAAATATGGAGAGATGGCAGTTAGCACCTAAATGAAGTGAACAGTGATTGACATTCCATAACCAAACTCTAAACTGGAGCAATATATGTGTGTTCTTGTTTTAATCTCTTGTTGCATCTCAGCGTTAAGATAGACAGACAGCAATTTAACACTTATGGTGAACAGAGTATAGCACAGCATAACCAAACTTTGAACTGGGCCCAATATATGTCTTTGGATGGTCTGGATATATAATGGTACATATATCTGGGTAATGCTCATTTCTCTGACAGTCTATCTATCTACTGCCAGACGCCTTAATCCCGTATGGGGTGGCCACAAATAAACTGCCTCCATGTCGCCCTCTTCCCTGCCATTTCGCTGCCCTCCCCCCAGTTCAATCCCCCTCTCTCATATACCTCTCCACTCCATTCCTCCATCTCATCCTCAGCCTACCCCCCCTCTCCCTCCACCTCACTCACATATACTCTCCTCATTAGTCTCTTGCTCTCCATCCTCTCCACATAGCCAAACCACTTCAATGTATTTCTCCTAGAAGCTTTCAAACAGCACAGTACTATATATAATGTAAAATCTCATCACATCAACATCCTACAGTCAGTTTATTTTTAGCTGACAAAACTGGGCCACTTCTAAAACTTGAATACTGTCATGATTGCATGAAATTTGATAAGCATAGTTTACACACCATTCTGACTACACCTGGCTAACAACTGAGCTGAAAGAGGCTATGGATTTTTTATGAAACTAAATGGACTATAGTAATAATAAGACTGACACATTTAACCTGTCTGGTGTGTGTGTATGTGCAAGTAACCAGAATCAATGGTTCTGGTAATACTGTACTAATATTGCAGCAGTATGGACCTGAAGATTTTACAGAAATATGTATTCCCACCATCTCATCCTCAGTCTCAGGTGTTGAGTTGGGGGGAGGACAGAAAAACAGAGGGGGACAGGGTGACATGGAGGCAATTTGTTTGTGGCCACCCCTTACAGGATCAAGGCGTCTGGCTATAAATAGATAGATGTTTGTATACCTGGCCATACTGCCTTCATAAATAACTTTCCTGGATGGCTTATATTTTGCCCAGTTTTATACTCTACAAGAAAATAACACAGAATTATTACAGTACCTTATATGATGGTTCAAATGATAACTGAGGCTGTAACAGAGAACTTTGGAATATATATATCCTCAATATTTTGGTGCATTCCCGAGAGAGAATAACACGAAGATAATTTTCAGGTATATAATCTGTATAAATTTCCTGCATTGTAAATACTGTACTGCATTTAGTGAAAACTTGTGAAGCACTGGGAGTGTTTGTAAATGTACACAAGGAAAGAAAAAAAACATTGGTGCACAGGTGGTCTGATGCCA
>JAGKTI010018307.1:7579-17808 GCA_018397915.1 Birgus latro | reverse complement strand
GGAGTAACGGTTAACTCTTGCGTTAGAGAGTTGGACTGAAAAGGGATGAGAGTTTGTTGCTAGACGGGTACTACGTGCCCGTCGTAGAGGTGGAGGGATGCAAGCAGACAGTTCAGAGGAACACTGATCGTTGAAGTAGCGATAGAAGAGAGATAAAGATGCAACAGTGCGGCGAAGAGACAAAGGTTGAAGGGAATCAGTAAGAGGAGGAGAGTTAATGAGACGAAAAGCCTTTGACTACATGCTATTGAGAAGAGCTGCATGCTTGGAGCCTCCCCACACATGAGAGTTGTACTCCATACATGGGCAAATAAAACCAGTGTACAAGGTCAACAACTGTGCAGGGGTACAGAAAGTTCGGAGTCGGCTTAGCACACCTAATCTTTGGGAAGCAAATTTCACAAGAGATGTAATATGTTCTTTCCAAGACAAATCCCGAGAGAATGAAACCCCAAGCATGTTCAGGGATGATACAGGACTGAACTGGACATTATTAAACATTAGTGGGTAATCCTGAGGAAGATTTTGTCAGGTTGATAAGTGTAAGACCTGAGTTTTTGATGCATTAAAAATAACAGGATTATTTTCACCCCAATCAGAGATACGAGCCAAGTCAGACATTAGGTGTGCCATAGCATCGTTCCTTTTCTGTTGAAGTAACTGCTGAGATGGACGTTGCAGAAACCGAATGGAAAAGTGAAGGGTGGAATCAACAGCATATGAATGGTTAGGGTTAGATGTAGAGCTTAGAAGGTCACTGATGAATAAAAGGAAGAGAGTTGGTGACAGGACAGAACCCTGAGGAACAGGACTGTTGATAGGTCTAGGAGAAGAACGATAGCCATCTACAACAGCGGCTGTAGAACGACCAGAAAGGAAGCTAGAGATGAAGGCACAGACAGAAGGATAGAAACTGTAGGAGGGCAGTTTGGAAATTAAATATTTATGCCAGACTCGATCGAAAGCATTTGAGATGTCAAGTGCAATAGCAAAGCTTTCGCCAAAGTCCCGAAAGGAGGATGACCAGGAGTCTGAAAGGTAGATGAGAAGATCGCCAGTGGAGCGTCCCTGAAGGAAGCCATATTGACGATCAGAAAGAAGGTTGTGACAGGAAAGATGTTTTAAGATTTTTCTGTTAAGAATTGACTCGAAAACTTTTGAGACACAGGATGTTAAAGCAATTGGACTATGGTTAGAAGGTTAGGAATGGTCACCCTTCTTTGGGACTGGCTGAATGAGAGCAAACTTCCAGCAAGAAGGAAAGGTACAAGTTGACAGACAAAGGCGAAAGAGTTTACCTAGGCAGGGTGTAAGCACAGAAGCACAGTTTTTGAGAACAACAGGAGGGACTCCCTCAGGCCCATATGCCTTGTTAGTATTGAGGCCAGTGATGGCAGAAAATAGATCAGCTGAAGAAATTTTAATGTCAGTCATGAGGAAGTCAGAGGGGGGAAGTGATGGAGGAACAGCACTGGACTCGTCTAAGGTGGAATTGGAGGAGAAAGTCTGATCGAAGAGATCTGCTTTATCAGTAGAAGAAATAGCTACAGAGCCATCAGAGTAGAAAAGAAGAGGGAAGGATGATGAGGTAAAGTTGTTAGAAAGGTTTTCGGCAAGGTGCCAGAAGGAGCGATGGATGAAATTATTCTTAGCAGAGCAAAGAACAGACTTAGTATAATTCCAGGCAGAAATATAAAAAAGATGTGATTCTGGGGTGGGTTGGCTCCGATACCTTTTATAGGCCTTCTCCTTGTTGCGGACAGCATTAGAACAAGTGTGATTAAACAAAGGCTTTTTTGCATTAGTCAGAGGATATGAGAAGGAATATATGCTTCCATGCCCGAGAGAATAACATCCGTAAAGCGCAATGCACACTCAGATGGGTCCCGGCCATGGAAGCAATAATCATTGCAAGGAAAATCAAAAGCAGTACTGCTTGAGGGCCTCCCAATCTGCAACTCCAAAGTGCCACATTCGGCGTTTCTTTGCAGGGTCCACAGGCCGTACCGGAGTGATAGGACAGGTTAAGGTAATAAGGTTATGATCCTAGGAGCCCAACGGAGAGAAAAGATGAACAGTGTAAGCAGAAGGATTAGTTGTTAGGAAAAGGTCAAGTATGTTGGAACTCTCTCCAAGGCGATCAGGGATACGGGTAGGGTGCTATACAAACCGCTCTAGGTCATTAAGAATAGAAAAGATGTAGGTTTGTTCTCTGGGAGGATCAGTGAAAGGAGAGGAGAGCCAAAGGTGGTGGTGAACATTGAAATCTCCTAGAATGGAGATTTCAGAGAAAGGAGAAATGGATAGAATGTGTTCCATCATAGAAGTAAGATAGTCAAAGAATTTTTGATAGTCAGTAGAACTAGGAAATAAGTAAACAGCACAGATATATTTAGTCAGAGAATGACAGTAGAGCTGAAGCCAGAGAGTAGAGAATTCAGAAAAATCAAGTTCAGGAACACGAGAGCAAGATAGATCGTTGGGTACACATATGCAACAGCCACTTTTGGCTTTGAAATGAGAATAGAGAAAGTAGGAGGATACAGAAAAGGGTGTGCTGTCAGTTGCTTCAGACAGCTGAGTCTCAGAGAGAAAGAGAAGGTGAGGTTTAGAGGAGAAGAGGTGGTGCTCAACAAAGCGAAAGTTAGAGGAAAGGCCGCGTATGTTACAGAAATGAAGAAGGAGTGAGTCAGACAGTGGTTCCAGGCAGCTCCGTGAGTCGTCACCGGGAGAGGGGCGGATGGTCGGGGCATTTATTGTCCCCCCCCTCCTCCCCGGGGACTCCGAGGAATGGTTTACGTGCGCCATTTTTACAGATTTTGAAAATGAAGTGTTGTGTGTAGTGTGCATTTAGTTTGGTGTTGACAGTTAGAGAAACTTGTACTGGAGAGCATGCTGGCCTCCTCTCTGTGTTACTGAGACACTGAAAAAGTTCAGCAAAGAGTTATGGTCAGGAACAGGCCCTGAGAGCTGAAGAAACGGGAGCTCCAGCTCTCCCTGTCATCAGCTTTCCATCCACCTTGGGAGTACTGCCCTGCTCGACTGGTGCCACAGTCTACTCCTAACAAATATGGGATGGTGATAAAATGTTCCTTTATGCTATATACAGGAGTATAAAAAGGAGAATGGTGTGTTATCGCGAATCTTTATTGAATAAAGACAAAGATCACACACACACACACACACACACACACAAATACCACTCTTGGCCTACCATATGCTCGTGTAGAATACATTATAGTACTGGGCAATTATTATGCAGCTCTCTCTGTAGCATGTCCACAAATCAACTGCCATTATGGGTTTTCTAAACCATGCGTTTATTTCCCCAGCCTTGAGTTATTCTCCCTAGTTAATCTCTCTAGTTCCTTTAGACTGTCTTCAGACCGGTTTGCAGATCCTCCTGCCAGAGTGGGTCAGTTTTATTCTTTAGCGCTGAGAGCTCCTTAGGAGTAAGTGGGTTAGTGGAGGTTATATATAATTCCGTCTGTTCTCTTCCAGGCTAAATAAAATCAACCGGAGATAGCAGGAATAAATTTCAAGAATCATAGCAAAGGTGTTATATTAATCAACAGGAATCAGATAGGTTGGAAACTCGCCACCTTAGTTCCTTTTCATTGTCTGGAATGCGTGTTCAAATATAATGAGTGCTTGCATCAACATAAATCAAATCTGTTTGACCTCCCCTTTTAGTTTCAGAATTACTGATATCTAGCGAACCTCAAGCAGTTACCTGAACTGTGTGTAATTAACGTGCGAATGCAGTGATGTACCTTCCTCCGTATAATGTAGGGTCTTGTCACATTTCGCTTCTCACCGTCATCTACATTACGTCTGATACTGGAAAGTGGAATGTCCAGAACGTGGACCAGTAAACGCTGTTCTACATTAATCTTTTACCTATAACATCGGTCGGTGGGAGCGCCCATCATCCACTCTCTCAGTGTAATGGTACTCTATGTCGGGTAACCCTACATTTAAGTGTCAAGAGAAATGATTTCCTGTAAACCAGGAAATCACTTAATACGCTGGGTGGTAACCTTATAACCAACCAACACGTGTTCCCTACGTGCCAGCAAGTGGGTTGGCGGAACGTTAGTGCCCCTCCCCGGAAAATAATAATAATAATAATAATAATAATAATAATACAAACAAGAAGCCTCGGATCAGGACGGACCAACAGGTGACGACCAAGAACCAGACAAAGGATATGTTACGGACTGCAACATGGAATGTACGAGGTGCGAATCATGAGGTGAAAGAGATAGAGATTGTCCAGGTTCTTAAGGGTGCAAAAGTGGACATATGTGGATTAACTGAGACTAAAGGGTTAGGTGAGAGTATGAGAGAGTGTGAGTTTGGATCGGGTATATGTGCGGATGTAGGCGAGAATGAGAGGGCAAAAGAGGGTGTATATATTGTTGTGTGCAATAGATGAAAGGAGAAAATAAAAGAATATGGATCAGTTGGTTCAAGGATTGTGTTATAAAGACTGAAAGTGAGAATACAAATGTGGGCGGTCATGTGTGTGTGTAAGCGCCCAGGCAAGATTGTGCAAGCAGAGTGAATGAGGAGTTCTGGGCAAATGTGAAAGAGTGCATGGAAAAGTTTGAGAGGAATGAGAGTACTTTTGATTGGAGATATGAATGGAAAAGTAGGGAATGTGAAGGCAGATTGAGTAGTTGGTGAGTGGTGTGTGCCAGAAGTGGATGAGAATAGCAGTGCTCTAGTGTATATATGTGTGGAGAGAGGGTTGCTGATAGCCAGTACACTCTTTAGGCACAAAAAGATTCACAGGTGTTCGTGAAAGTGACGAGAGGAGTGGGTGGTGAACTGAATGAACGGAAGGCAATGATTGATTCTGTATGTGTGTGGGTGAGAGAATGAGAAACTGTGTAATGGATGCAGGAGCATACAGAGGTTAGGGGACTACACTTTCTGACAACCACTTGGTAGTGATGAAAGTCAAGGTTCAAGCGCAATGGAGGAATGGAAGAAGGTAAGGGCAGGAGGAAATATTCCATACAATGAAGGCAGAAAGGTTGCAAGAGGATGGAAAAAAAAAAAAAAAAAAAAGGCAGACTATAAGAGAGAAGTGAGAGGAGCGATTGGGTAAATGTAATTTGGAGCAGATGGAGGAGGTGGAAGGTGAGTGCAAGATTTTCACAGAAGAAATCTGCGCAGCATGTGAGGTGGTGTATAGGATGAAGAGAAGACGAAAGTGGGTGCAAGGAACAGAATGGTGGATTGAAGAGGTAAGGGAAGCTGTAGCCCAAAACAAGAAAGCATATAGTGAGTGAATTGGAAGCAGAGGCATGGAGGAAGCTGAGAGACAGAACAGAATTATATGTAGAGAGGAAGAGAGTGGTGAAAAGATTAGTAAAAGGGAGGAAGAAGAGAGTGGATAAATATTTTGGAAGGAATTTGAGTATAAAGTGGAGGGAATGTGAGAAAATGTTCTGGAAGGAGGTAAAGAGAGTTATGCAGGGTGATAAAGGAGTTAGTAGGGAAGTGAAAGATAAAAATTGTAGACTGAGAGTGGAGAAGGAATAAAAATGAGCAGATGGTGAGAACACCTTAGGGAACTGTTAAACTTAGAGAATGAAAGAAATGCGAGTATACAGTAGGTGGTTGTGGAATGGGTGGGAGAAGGGAGGAAGTGATGGTAGGATGGATGTACTTGAAGCAATGAAGAAAGTCAAAATTGGGAAGGCCCTAGGAAATGATGGAAGGTGTGGTGAAATGACCTATCGGGAAGAGATGGTAGTAGAATGGATATGGAAGATCTGAGATTGACCTGAGAGAAAGGTAGAGTCTCGTAGGATTGGAAGCCAGGTATATTTTTTCCTCTGTACAAAGGAAAAGGGGAGAAAAAAGTATGGTAATCTTAGGGTCATTTGACTTTTTATTCTAATAGGCAATGTAAATGGTAGGATACTTATTGACAGAGTTAGGAGAATAACAGAAGAATTAGTTGGAGAAGAACAGGGAGGTTTTAGGAAGGGAGGAGGCTATGTAGATAAGATACTCATCATTAGGTCTTTAGTGGAAAAGTTTCTAGAGAAGGGAAAGAAGTTGTATGCGGCCTTCATGGATTTGGCTAAAGCAAGTGACAGTGGATAGGCAAGGAATGTGAAAAATACTAAAATATATGGAGTAAATGGGAAGTTGTTGAATGCCGTGAGGAGTAGCTATGACGGTGCAAAGGCTGCCATATGTGTGGATAATGAACTAAGTGAATTTTTCTATCTGGACGTTGGATTGAAACAGAGCTGGGTCATGTCTCCATGGCTGTTCAGTCTGTATATGGTTGGGGTTATAGAAGGGAGGTGTGGATGTTGGAACGGCCATAATGGGAGAGGGCATCGTTTGGAAACTTCCTTTACTGTTGTTTCCAAATGCTACTGTATTGTTAAGGGAAGACGAAGGGGAACTGCAATGCTTGGTGAATAAGTCTGGGAGAGTGTGTAAGAAGCGAAATCTAAAGGTGAATGTAAGGAAGAGTAAGGTTATGGTCTTTGAGAGAACTGAAGTCACTGAATGTACAGTGAGGCTGGATGATGAGGAAATGGAAAATGTGAGTACGTTTAAGTACTTGAGTAGTGTTATGAGTGAGGATGAAAGTTTGGAAGATGATGTGCTTAAAAGGGTGCAACAAGGAAGAAAGGTGGTTGGTTCTTCGAAAGCAGTAATAAGAAATATGGAAGTGAGCATGGAAGTAAAAATGTCACTGCATGATAGTATTGTGATACTAACTCTAACGTATGGAAATGAGGCTTGGATCTTGTTGGAAGGACACAAATCAAGAGTGAGAACAGTGGAAATGAGTTAGCTGAGAGGAGCCCATTGAGTTACGTGGAGAGACACACTGACAAATGAGGAAGTGAAGGAGTGCTGTAGTGTGGATTTGGACGTGATAGAAAGCGTTAGGAGAAATACACTGAGGTGGTTTGGCCCTGTGGAGGGGATGGAGAGCGAGAGGCTAACAAGGAAAATGTATGTCAGTGAGGTGGAGGAGGGAGAGGGAGGGGGAAGCCGAGGATGAGATGGAGGGATGGAATGGAGAGGTTTATGAGAGAGAGTGTGTGTGAGCTGGGGGTCGGGCAGTGAAGTGGCTAGGGACATTCAGACACTGAGACGATTTGTTTGTGGCCATCCCATACGGGACTTAGGCGTCTGGCAGTAAACAGATAGACTGTAAGAATGGAGAGTTTGCATCAGAGTTCAGTTCTGACCAAAATGTGACGAGGTCCGTACTTGTAGCACAAATTGGTTTGACCACTAATATAGTCACGTGAGTGTCTTACAAATATCGGAATTACATTCTCGAGCCTAAATTCTTTGAGGTAGTTGAATTTCATAAACAATGTAATTTTAGGTGTTCAAGAAAAATAAGTCTCACGTAGCCTCCTACTCTATAACAGAGGAATCATTTTCAGTACGGTAGATTAACTACAGTCGATGATAAAGTTGATGAGGTAGTTGAGTTTCATAAACAATGTAATTTTAGGTGTTCAAGAAAAATGTCTCACGTAGCCTCCTATTCTATAATAGGGGAATAATTTTCAGTACAGCAGATTAACTACAGTCGATGATAAAGATGATAAGGCTGACGTGTTTTGAGAGGCAGTCAAAGTGAGGTGGAGTCAGAGGCAGGTGGTGTTGTGTAAGAGGCAAAGAGAAGCGGAACAGTGTGACGAAAGGGTAATGTCAGGGCAAGAATTCATCCACGTACTCGCTCAAAATCTCCTTAATACTTCACCACGGTATCTGATTAATCTGTCACATTCCCAGACCCGTTGTCACTCACTTTTATCACCAACTCACGATATTATAGTAACAAAATAGGTACACTACTAAGATACTGGAACTGTTATTAAAAGCAAGGGCCACCAGAGAGAACACCAGAAAAAAAAAAGTTCAATTTTTCTCTAACTAGAAAACCATTCATAAAACGAAGTAACTTTTCGAAGAGTGAAAGTATTCCTTCTGGCAAAAAATGTTTAATTGGTGTAGGGCTTCTTTATATGATTTTCTTATTCTCTGATGTTGATAATTATTACACAGGTATACATTAAAAAAATATTTTGATTATTTGATGTGATTTTATATATTTTTGGGGGGCGCTGAATTAAAAAAAAAGAAAACCATTTTCCTCCATTGCATAAATTTTTTCACAAAACACTTTTCATTTATATATATTTTTAAATTTCGCACTATGTAATGATTTACAAATAGATATTTCATTATAATGATAATATGCTTGAATTTAGTATTATCTGATATTAAAATCCATGTTTAAACAACACAGTTATAATATTTGATAATATGCCCGAATATAGCTGGAACACAACATAGTGATGAGTAATTTCGTTGCTGGAGTGCAGCAAACAAAATCTCAGCGTTAATTAGTTGACAAGTGCGCCTGGAAATTACTTTCAGTGGAATATTCTTTTTTCACATTGGTATTTATTGAAAATAATGGTTTATTACACTGATCCTTGGTTTACTGCACTGGCATCAGTGGCCTAGTGCCGAAACTCGACAGAGATTATAATGCAGAATCTGAACGGAGACTGTTCGTAGATTCAACTAAGAGGACTGGAAGGGGTACTTCTTCATAATGATAATAAGTATGCATCAGTATCAGTACCTGTTGCTCATTTTGTGCATTTAAAAGAAACGTACCAGAATTTGGCAAATCTTCTCGTGAAAATAAACTACAATGAACACCGTTGTTCATACGTGGGAACCTGAAAGTTCTGTGTATCTTACTGGGCCAGCAGTCAGGGTATACAAAATTCCGATGTTTTCTCTATGACTGGGACAGCAGAGCCGAGGATTTACTCTGGACTCAGAAGGAAAGGCCAAATAGAAAATATCTACAGCTTGCTGCTAAAAATATCATCAAACCTAGCTTGCTGAGTCCAGATAAAGTACTGCTGCCACCACTTCATATTAAGCATGGATTAATGAAGCAGTTTGTCAGACCCCTATCAAAAGATGGAGCCTGTTTTATGTATTTGTACCAAAAGTTTCCTGATTTATCTGGAGCTGAATTGAAAGAGCATATATTTTCCAGACCTGATATTAGAAAACTGACTTCTGATGCAGAATTTGATGGCGCGATGAACTACCTGGAGCTAGAGGCGTGGGTATCATTGAAAGAAGTAAATTCTAAGATCTTAGGTAACAATAAAGAAATTGTGAGAAATTTGTTGGTCAAGTTTAAGGAACTAGGTTGCAGTTTGAGTCAAAGGTCACTTTTTGGATTCGAATTTGGAATTCCCCCCCCCCCCCAAACTTGCAGCGGTGAGTGAAACAGGGTGAAAGATTCCATCAGTATATCAAGGACATGAAAAGAAGGTACCAGGGACGTTGGGATGTCAGTATGATGGCGTAGTACTGTTGGTTGATTCATAGGGATGCTCCAGAAAAAGTGTACAAATGACTGGTGACCAAACATAGTTTTAGAGCAAAGAAATTAAAAAGCTACAAAGACTACACAAACCATTTGTGAGTCATGGAATATATAGTGCTGTTTCCTTTATGTATATGGTTAAAAATTTATAATGACAAAATATTTTCATTTTCAGTTTAGAACAATATTATCTAGGTCGACTGAAATTTATAATTTGCTCTATTTTAATAAAATTTCTTTTTAATTATATATTAAAATGTGATGGAAATATTCTAAATGTATTTTTTATTGTGTTCGTTAGTCCAGTAAAAAATAAATAATCAGATTTAAAACAATTATTAATGACTTTAATTTTACAGATCTGTGTAATGAATGCAATTAATAACAGTTTGACCTCATACTGTGCCTTTCTTTTATTTCAGCCTTGAGGATAAAAGTTTCAGCAGCTCATTGCTGTGCGAGCAAGTTCTTACAAAATTTATGTTAATTTCTATTATAATTGTCATCTACGTTCTTTGTTCTTTCTTTTCCTTTTTCTTGTTTTGGGATCCCAGTCGTTCATCCATATGTAATGCTGGGAATAGGATGATGATGACTTATTACTCTTGAATTCAAATGACCGACATTCCTTCTACTGCAAATCGCTAACATCACTAATTTCGCAGAGGACCTCAGGAAACCTACTTATACGACTTATCCAATACGATAGTGTTCCTCCCCTTCCCTCTCTCTCTCTCTCTCTCTCTGTCTGTCTGTCTGTCTGTCTGTCTGTCTGTCTGTCTGTCTGTCTGTCTGTCTGTCTGTCTGT
>JAGKTI010018306.1:3348-17808 GCA_018397915.1 Birgus latro | reverse complement strand
TAGACTTTTCTGACTGTAGAGGTTAGATACAGACTTTATTTACCCTTCACACTAAGACTTGTTCCCTTTGCTGGATCATGTCGCAAAGCCAGTGGAGTGCGAGCAGCAGCGTTCGTTCACTCCTTGATAACTTCACTTTAAATTTTCCTGCAATAAATGAGAGAGAGAGAGAGAGAGAGAGAGAGAGAGAGAGAGAGAGAGAGAGAGACCTAATAAGGTACACGAAATCATTCTCTCGTCACGCTACAACCAAGTATTGTCCCAGTTTCGCTCGATACAGTGGAGGAAGGTAAAACGTCACCTTCGTCTTAATGACGTGTGTGTGTGTGTGTGTGTGTGTGTGTGTGTGTGTGTGTGTGTGTGTGTTCGTGTTCCTTACATTGAACCAAGGAGGAACCAATTTGAAGCCTGAAACATGTCGACACAATATTTCATGGGTTCCACAATTGCTTAATGTGGTACTAGAATGTAGTCTTGATTGCCTTTTTACGCATGGACACTTGCCACCAAAGTTGACGAATGCTCGTAACTTGCCACTTGGTCTGTTCTGGGCTTAGGTTTTTGTTTTGTGCTTCTGAACTTGGATCTTTGCATGCGGAAATCTGTGCCAGTTGATTCAAGCTTGATCTGATATGGAGTTTCTCGCTAGTTAAAATAGGTTTATGCCTACTGACTATACACTCAGGTGTCATGAAGGTAGACACTGTAGCCAGCTAAAATGGACTGTAGACGTGATGAGGGGAGATTTCACAACATCCACATCCCTTTCCCTGTTGTAAACAAAGACATCTTGATTTTAGGATTTTTTTGCTCTGTTCCTAAGCTTGTGCATGTTTGTGTCCGTTCCGAACAAACAGAGAGGCAAGGCTGTAAAGTATACGGTAGCTATGCCCAAACCAAGCGAAGCAGTGTTATTTTGTTAATTAGCCCTTTGGATCTTGTGACATTTTTTTCTTTGCGACGGACGTGTTTTCATTTAGCTTAGGATACACTTTTCATAATGGGGAGATTAGCTATAGTTTTATCCTTATTAATCAGATGACATATTTTATTCTTGCTGTCTCCAGACAGTTAAATTTAGCTAAGGAGAGATTTACAGACCTTGGCACATTAGATATAACCTTGATTAACCTCTCTGGTATTGGAGGTCCTTTTCTTAGCTCGGATAAAATCGTCTGTAGTAACTAATAAAAAAAATAAAATAAAAAGCATTCGGGGGCCGAATGCTAATCGCCTGCCAAAATATGATTTGAAGACCAGATTTGAAGACCCCTGATGCACACCAACATTCGCGGAAAACTCATCACACAAATCTCACTTCACTATCACCTGGGTGCGAGCACTCACATACATAACCATAGCTACTCCTACCAGCCGCTCCTCGATCCCAAGCTTTCTCATTGCCCACTTCACCACCTTCATAAATGTAATGTCTTTATTATTAGTATTACTGAAGCTGCTAGGTGGTTATATTCACCTTGGCAGAGACTGTTCCATCTAGAAGGATTTATGTAGCCTTCATCAACAACCGATCACTCTTTTTAGCTGAATATACGCGTCTAGTCGTGTCAAAATCAATATAAAACAGATACCGAAATGAAGTTATTAGCACGGAAGTATGAGACTGGCATAGGCTATTTAAGAAAATGAACCTAAGTCATGTTCCTCCAAAAAGTTGTGCATAGAGTTACAAAATATTCGGGTTGATGTTTACGACTGCAATCTGTACGTGTAGGCCTGTGTGTGAGGCTCATTAAATGACTGGATGTTTTCCTCAGAGGGAGAGTTATAGATAGAATTAACCTTTTCTCATGCTGGCCAAGTTCAGATCAAGAAGAGGTATCTGTAGTGCATGTAAAAGTAGAGTTGTAAATGTCATGCTTGTGTGTGTCAGAAGATGTATGACGTATATGGTCGGTATGAATCGACCAGGTGTGAATATATCCGTATGGAGGAATATTATAGCACATATTACCATCCCCCACTTTAAGTGTCCAATATGGTTGAATTCCACCGAAATAGCCGAACGTGATAACAAAAGAAAAATATGAATCATATCCCCGGGCTGATGGAGCAATTGAGGGACAGAATAGACCATAGTGTACGTTTAGGGAGGCAGGGTATATATAGCTCAGTATTTCAAACCTCTGCGTTTAGGGCTTCATAATTTACATCACAACGGAAGTCTTGGCCCCTTTTTCTCTTCTCCATTTTTGTTTACTATACAGAGGAAACGTGCGTGAAGTGGAAGTGAGCATTAGTCGGGGAATTTTGTGTGGGTGAGGGAGGAAAGAAAGGGTGGAGGGAGGAAGGCAGAAAGACTGGAAAGAGAGAGAAAGAGAGGTAGTTAGAGATGGGTGGAAGGATGAGAAGGATGGATGGATGAGGGAAGGAATGGACCTAGAGAGAGATGAAAGGAGGGCAGGATGGAGAGAGGGAAAGAGGACAGAAAGAGAGAGGAGTAGAGGGTTGTTCATTGGTGATGGTGATCAGTTGGTTTTCTGCGTGTCGCCGCAGTGGCACCATGGATAATTTAGGAAGGTCTCTCAAATGCCAAGCGGAAATGTATTGGTGCGACTAAGGTGTTTGGTATGGTCGTATTTAGGAATATGTAAAAAAAAAAAAAAAAATTACTGCTTGCCTCCTTTGTGATGTCTTTGGGTAAAGTTAGGGGTTGAAATTTAATACCTTAGTCACGTGGAGGCAATTTTTCCATTCCCATTCACGGAGGACGAGCGTGTCAGCGGTGTGTGTGTGTGTGTGTGTGTGTGTGATATAAAACAGTTATGATCTGATTTGGATCAAACTTGGCATATGAGTAGTTTCTGAGAACAATAGATCCAAGTCATATAGTCAGGTCAACACATACGGTACTTTTTAACCGATGTAGACTAAACTTTGTGGTAAGAATCAGGGTAAAACAAGAGTAGAGATTCGATTTGGGAACCAGTCACAGGGAGAGGTCAGAGGTGAAGGTCACTGGGCAAAGACATTTTCCATATGAGGAGAACTAAGGTTGGAGAAAGAGTTAAATGTTAGGCAGGATTTTGAGAGTAAGTTGTCCAGGTAAAGAACACAAGACATTCGGCCTTCGACTGGATGGTGGGCCTGGGTGGTGCAGTTTCTGTGTTTTCCTTCTCCTATTTATTTAACCTGTGTAGGCTGGCTAATAGTGGAAGAAGTTAATTAATGTTATTCGTAACTCTTTCAGCTCTAACTGTTTATCATACCTTGAGTATAATCGTCTCGAGGTTGCAGTTATGAACCGAATAAAGCGATATCATGTTGAAAGGGTTAAAGTCTTTGATCACGAACGTATAATACCTGCAGATAGGTAAAAATGATTAAATTCAGTGTAAGGCACCTTTGTAATGTGAGTAACATAGCAATATGCTTCAGTGAATATTTCAACACCATTTACCTGTAAAGACACTTGATGTTTTGCTAGAGTGATAATTAGTACGGCAGTATTATTGTTTTCCTGGTAGGTTTCTAAACTTTTCTTCCTGAAAGAATTATTTTACACATTAATCCTCTTTATTGTCTTATATATTTTGATGCTCAGTTAAGGAATTCGTGGAGAAGGTTGCGGGAGGCCTTTGTTGAGCAGTGGACCTGCAGTAGCTGATGATGATGATGATATATATGGAAGACCTGGTGCAAAATATTGTGGCTTTTAGCAGTTTCGACATGATTACACCGCTGCTTAGTGATTTATACACGTAGCATAATCGGCAGTACATTTTACCATCGCAAAAATAACGCCCTCTCGACCTGCACTTTCTTTCTCGCCCTTTTGTCTGATGCTGCATCCTGTAAGGGCGTGTCTGTCTCCACTCATTCAGGACCCCTCTCCCCACAACACAGCCACTTTCTCTAACATGTTTGCACCTTGTCTCTCCAGCTTGTTCTGTCCCCCTCTCCTCCTCCTATTCACAATGTCCGCAGCATAATGGAAAAAAAAAATCTCTACGTGAAGGCACTGTGGAATGAGAAGCAAGACATCCGGGTATATATACACAGTAATTACTCATATGTAGCAATTTCTCACTAGCTTATTGGACTCTTCTTTAACATCTCTTCCTCTGCTGTCTGTTTTGGACATTACTCAATGTCTCCAGTATGTTATTAATGCTGTCCATGTCGATATGTGTGTGTGTGTGTGTGTGTGTGTGTGTGTGTGCTATGCTCTCCATTTGTAAAGATGACATATGGTCAGTACGGTAGGTATGAAGAACCTTTCATCTAATTTACTTTCTTTCATCCACTACAGATGTTTAATTTTCTTGTACATCTCTGCTCCCGCAACTTCCTCTGTCCTCTCCGATTTTCCTCTCTCTTGGTAGATAGTTAACATTCATTTAATACTATGAACTCCTTTAATATAGTTTGCCAGACATTCTTTGTATGCATGCCAGTATCTCCCCATTCATTGCTACTATCGTCTACTGTATCGTTTGTTTATATTCACCTGCTGTTAACCTCTTAACCGCGGGACGTCACTTCCGTGACGCTCGGGTGCAATGGATCATACCGTGGGGCGTTACTTTTGTGATTTTGTGTTGTTTTGAATTCGCCCGGGCTTTCAGGTGGTGACTTGTCTATCTGCACTGCCAATGTCCAACAATAGTCAGAGCTGCTAATGTCATCAGTACTCCCATCCATTGTTGACAGTTTAGCCATTTTCCCCCATTCTAGACTCCCCTCCCTACCTCCCCTCCATTACCCTCTCGTGTCGTCTGCTCAGCCGCTCTGTGCTAAGTAAATCTTCCCTGGATTTTTCCACTGCTTTCATCCATTGAAATGAGCCCAATGCCCTATTCTTATACAAAATAATATATATATTAAAAAATAAGGTAATTGATAGTGCCATACACCTGGAATTGGCTAATTATCACTTGCCAACATCCAACCTGCACTCGTTCGCTAATTTTCCCTGATTTTTTCCCCCGTGAAATATGCCGTTTGAGCTATTCTCGTAATATGAATGTATATAAGAAAGGAAGGGAGAAGCCTGAGTGATATTTATATTCACCTGGAACTACCTAATTTACTATGTATTGTCCAGATTTCCTACGACTTATTTCTTAACATATACATTAGCAGCTGGCATTTTCAACTCTGTGCTACCGAGATACGTATTGTACATTCAGTTCGCTCTCGTTCTTCACGGTGAAATCACATCGCAGTCGCGCCCCTCCATTTCTGCCGCTTTTGTGCCCATTATAAAAGGCCCTACTAAACATCGTGTGGGAAGCGGTAAAGGACTGTAGATATACTGTATATAAGTGTAATAAAGTACTGGAAATAATAAAGTGTGAGTGTGCGTATGAATAAGAAATGACAATACGGGCGGCGAATTAGCGCGAGTGGGAGGCTCGTACATGCTCGTATTTTACATTGCTTTCAGTGTTTTTTTTTTTTTATTGGAGTATGGATTCCAAACTACTTGGAAATCATTGAATATTGTTTCTAGTGTTAATATCTGGCAGTCGTATTCATATTACGGGAAGTCGGGAAGTGTAAAGTGGAGACTTAGTTACCCAACTTCAGAAGTCTCCACAAGTCCTACGGTAGTCGACGAGTGCTAAAAAAAAACACCCCAGGAGAAAGCTGACGGTATGTGCCATTTGCTTATATAATTATAATATTCTAGGGCTAATAACTGATTTTTGGCAAATATTTTTATAAAGTCAGTCGGAGCGCGGATTTGCCCCGCGGGATGGGCACGGCGCACCTCCGACAACCCCGCGATTTGGGGGTTAATATGCTTCTCATGTTTTCTACTTTTTGCTCCCGCACTATTTTTCGTCTGTGCTTTTTTGAATACTGCCTCACCTATTGCAAACCCATCAAAAATTGTTGCACATTGAGGTTTGATATATGTGAAAAAAATTCTCAGACACAAGTGAGTTGATAACATCCTTTATTATGACTTTTTATGTATTTGTTGAAGACTGTACTAATAAATAACCTAAAGTTTGCCTACTTGTAGAGTGCTACGTTGCAGTGATGAGCAGGTTTGAGTATTGCTTCGACCTAGTAGGGCCAGACTAGATAGGTTCAACCGGGCTAGGAGGGCTCGCTAGCAGCAGTTATACTATGAGCACACTCCTTTGTCTTTTGAGATCCTTTTCGTCAGAGCCTCAGCTGGAAGGTATGGTGGCTCATCGGGGATGGGAAGAAGGAGGGCACAGAGGAGGATGGCAAGGCCACTTTTTCCCCAACCTCTCTGAAGACCCTTTTGAGCCAGAACCCCAGCCCGAGAAGGTAGTGGTGGCCTTTCGAGAGTGGGGACGAGGGGGGCAAAGAGGAGGTCCAGGCTACCTCAACCCTCTCTTCTGAGACCTTCTTAAGCCCCAGTTCAGCCAAGAAAAAGTGGCTGTGGCTCTTCATGGATGGTAACGCACCTGCTCGTGGAGCGCTGCTTAACAGTGGTTAGCAGGCTTAAGTGCTGCTTGACTGAAATGGGGCCATACTAGAAAGGTCTATTAACAGCACTCAGAATGAAATACCCCCAGCCACTGGGTGGGGGAGGGAGATGCAAAACAGCCCAACTCATTGCCGGTTCCAAGCCCAGGTAAATAGGGAGGGTTGGAGTCAGGAAGGGCAATATGACAATTTAATTAAAAGATAATGCTGTATGGAAAAGGTTGGTCAAATACATTGACCTCATTAAAATAGGAAAAAGTGAGAGATAAAGATGACCATAAGTAAAGTTTGCACTGCCATCTCGTTAGAGAAGTGGCCTGCAGTCCTAATGAACACAGGTTCGAATTCCGGCTGGGGCAGGGAACAGTTTATGGTTTTGAATTTCAGGAAAGCAGATTTAACTAAAGACCCCTGCTAATTCCAATACGCCAGTCCTGTACAGTATGAGACAGCCCTAGCATTTGTTCAATATGGACTATGGGTGTTAGTGCCAAAGCAGACTAGCACCATTCGAAAAGTGAGATACTTCAGAGGTGGATGGCAGGCTGGTGACAGGGAGAACTGGAGCTATCGTTTCATCAGCCCTCGGGACCTATTCCTGACCATCTCCCTTTGCTGAACATTTTCATTATTTTCATTAACACAGAGAATAGGCTAGCATACTCTCATAATACATCTACCTTCTACTGTCTACACCACACTACATGCACATTGGATATCACACCTTCTATTTCTATACCCTCTTAGCAATGGCCACTTCTTCTAATCCGCTGGTATCTTGGATTGCCACCTCCGGCAGGGTAGTGATGGTCGATATGAAGCGACAGCACTGACAGTGGCTCTTGCACACACTGTTCATGCTTGTCAGCGGAGAAGTGCTAGTTCAGCCTTATATTTCATTAATATCCGCTGTTACCAATTTAAATTCCATTCACTTCTTTCTCCAGTCGGTATCCCCTCTATCCCTGTTCCTCACAAAACCCCAAATCTCTCCCTCTACTTAAATATCTATTTTGTTTTTCCTGGTTTCCAACTCCTCACAAACTTCCATTACAAGAGTGGCACCTGCTGTTATATTTAATCTAAATATGCAGTTGACACTGTTTTGAACTTCAGTTAATTTTGATTATTCACGGTACAAACTAAATTATCTAAATATTACCAAATACTGTATATCTATGTAGTTTATCACTCCCCCAATGCTTCTTCAGAATCCCGCATATCCATACAGTTGACTAACCTTAACTCCACCCTTAGCACTGAAATTACCGTTTTGGGTGATTTTAACATTCATAATGTAGAATGGTTATTGCTTTCTGCCAGGACTGATGATACTGGTCTTGAGTGCGAGCTGTTTGCAGAATAATTTAATCTCACTCAAGTGGTAAAACAATCAACCAGAATACCCAATAATCTTGACCATAATGTCTGTCTCTTGGATCTACTCCTGACAAATAATCCAGATCAATACAGGATATAAGTACTGTCACTACTTGGGTCCGCTGATCACAATCTCATCAAAGCCTCATTAGTCATTTCTCCCAAATCTCCCCATTCTTAACCTGTCGGGGTAACCAGATGGCACTTTGATGGGTCAGACTGGGATGGATTCAGAAATTATCTTGCTATATTCCATGGCAGTCTTTCTTCTCCAGTGACACCAATTCTACCCATTCCCACATTAATGACTTACTGTAGTACAAGCTGGTATGGAATTGTTCATACCAAGTCAACATTTCACTAAAAGCTTGAGCTCCCCAAACTGGTTTGATAGCAATTTTGCCAGAGCAACAACCCAAAAGTTCTTAGCAGATAACTCTTCCTTAAAATAAAAAACAGTGAATCGCTCAATTTCAAATTGCTAGAAACCAGTAATTAATTTCGCTAAATCAGACTTCCTTCACAACCAAGCATCCAAATTATTAAGCAGTCCTAATGACAATGGAATATTCTGGACAACTCTCAATTCTTTTAATAATAACTTTAACAAGTTATCACCCATTCCCCCACTAAAATCTTCAGATGGTAACATTACTAATGTTCCCCATGGTAAAGTGAACATCCTTGCCAATAGCCTACATTTGCTAGTAATCCTGCTTTAGAGGAAGTAAACCAGGATGTCCCAGTACTAGAACTTGACCTTTCAGAAACTGCTGTACTTAAGATAGACACTAGTTATGTAAAATCCATCCTTGACAATTTACCAGCTAACAAAGCTCCAGGTCCAGATGGAATTCCTTCAGTTGCTTTGAAAAACTGTTCCCCTGAACTTGCTCCTGTCCTAGCTAAAGTATTCATACTAGGCATACGTACTTCTTCATTCCCTGATTCATGGAAAGAAGCCAATATCCTTGCAATTCCGAAGAATGGAAGTTCTTCTGACTTCTCTGATTACAGACCAATAGCCATCACGTCTTCTCTTTCTAAAGTATTTGAGATTGTAATTAATAAGCACATAGTTAAACATTTTGAATCCAACAACTTACTTAGTGATTAAAAGTTTGGTTTTCGTCGTGAAAGATCCACTGTTGTTCTACTCAGTCTCTTCACTCATACCATCCATCAGTCAGGAGCTTGTAGAAACTCATGCAGTAGCCCTTGATATTTCTAAAGCTTTTAACAGAGTGCAGCACCATTCCCTGCCATCCAAACTCCTTTGCTATGGCCTAACGTCTCTTGTTCCTCTGATCTCCTCATATCTCAGCAACAGAAAGATAAGTTAAAGTAGATGATGTATATTCCAATTTCCACTCCCTTAATGCTAGCATGCCACAAGGATCACTTCTGGCTCCAACTGTATTCCTGATTCATATTAATAATCTCTTATCTGTCACCCATAATCCCATCCATTCATATGCAGATGACTCAACACTTCACAGTTCATTCACACTTAAACACCCATTCACAAAGTTCAATATCTTTAACTCACAACTCAGTGCACCAATCTCCATAAATCGAGACTTATTTAAGATCACTGAATGGGGACAAAATAACATTGTCTCATGTAATGCTAGTAAAACCAGATACATACAATTTACTAATAGACAGATATTGCCCGATTCCTATATAACCTTCAATGCTACTAATACTCTTATCTCTAAATTTGTTGAACTTCTCAGTGTTTCACTTAACAATACGTTCAGCTGGACTTCTCACGTTAGATCACTTGCTAAAACCGCCTCAAAAAAACGTGGATTATTGTACAGAGTCTATAACTTCTTCACTGACGAGCAGTTAGCTATAATTTTTAAGGGTCATGTGCGCTGTCAGCTGGAATAGTGCTTACCCGTCTGGAAGGGATGTGGAGAGGTAGCATTAAAACAACTACTGTACACAAAATTCAGAACTAGGCTGTTAGAATTATGAGCAACCCTGCTGTTACAAATGAACTGCCTCCCCTTCATGTAAGAAGAAATGTTGCCTTCCTTGCATTATTTTATAGGTGCTTCAATGGCAAATGTTCAGACGAAGTTGCATCCATTGTGCCACCTCTCCAAGCATTTCCCCACGCCACACGCACATCTTGTAGCGCTCATATCTGGACTGCCACACGGCCATGCTGCAGAACTTCTACCTGTCAGAAATCTTTTATTCCCTGAACTGCATCTCTTTGGAACTCGCTTTCCCAAAGTGGTTCCGCCCCCAAACTTCAACCTACGACTGTTCAAGTCCTAGTGTTACAAATTTTTGATGAATGGAGGACACCTGTAATCTGTTGTGTAGATTATTTTTTTTATTCATTACTGTATTTCCCTCCAGTTCTGTTATTAAAAAAAAAAGTAACATGTGGAGGTTTATGGTATGTAGGAGGACTACTGCGGCCTTGCAAGCCTTGAAGCCTATGTCCAGAGTTGGAGACATAAAAAAAAATATCAATGAGTAAAGAAGTTACAGTTGCGTAAAGTTCATTTGAGGGGTATTCTACAGACAGTGCTATTATAGAATGACTATTGGCACATTTTGCTAGGGCAGAGGACCAGGGTAATATAATGAACCTATGTTTTCCCCATAAAGCAGTGTGTTTTTATCTTGGTCCACTCTTGCTCTTATAAGTCAGCACTTCCATCATGGGCACGATGTCAGAAAGTAGCACCTGTATCCTCGGTGATGCCAGGTTGAAACAAATTTTTTTTGCCGAATATTCCTTTTTTATATGATAGTTTAAGGCTTTTACAATGTTAGTTAGTTTCATTATCCTTCGTGCAAGTTAAAGTGCTGGATGAATAACTGTATCTTTAAGACAGTCTGACCAACAATGCCTGTTGAATATTTTTGTCCTTCTGAGTCACCGGTTACATTGTGCCAAGACAGTCCATATATATTAGACCAATGGAGCTCATGCTAATAATAGTATATCATTATCCTGGTTACACCACACGTTTTGATAGAACCAAGCACACGCCCAGTAAAGGGCAATTTGAAGGTCGAAGTCAGGGTGGTAATGGAGATCACTATGCAGCATTTCGTCTAAAACACCAAACCACAGTCCCGATAAGCCAGTTCTTCCACATCCTCCGACCCGGAACTGTTGTGCATGCCCTGACTTCCAGCTTATCCCAATTACCTTTTTTTTTTTTTTTTTTTTTTTTCCCAGATATCGTGACAGCAAAATATTAGACTGAGGGTTCGAATACCATACCTTGTCCATACATGGAGAAAGTTTTGGGAGAAAAATATTGAGGAAAATGCTTTCCCCGACAGTGCTTATTCTGTAAAACTAAAGGGTGCTGTATAAGAGTTCTAGTAGTATTAACGCTGCCTGAGACAACAGTTGTTACCCCACACTTATCTGAACATGAACCTGGTGGACTGCTGGCTGAAGCTGCCCTTCTGTAGTCCATCATCCATCTTTGGGTGGATAGGGAAGGAGCTGATGGTCGTTTGTATGACCGGGCAGCTTATCCTTCCGGAAACACCTGTGGCTTCATCTGAAGGTTCCCCATCGATCGTCGATATAGTCTGGTAATACAAAAAAAATCCTCTTTGTATTTTATTATTGCACAGGTTCCTAACCCGTGCGTCGTGAACCAATAATAAGCCACCCAACCATTTCAAGCTGCTATAAAGGGTCTCAGTGAATGTCTGAGTTCTTGTTTGTAGTGAGACAGGGCAGTTCCAAGACTGTACACTCGGATAAATAATGATCTTTACACTAACGCCAATGAATATCTGCTACTTTATACATCGATATTGTCAAACATATATCTCACTGGCACCTGCTTACGAGTATGCCCGTATTTCACTCAGGCATACCAACCACACGGAAGAGGATTACATCAAATACTCGTTCACACACGTTTGTAAAGGTCATCATTGCAAAGGTCATTTCTGACCGGGTGTACACTGTGGCAGGGTGTGTGGACGCTCTTTATCCTCCTCACATTCGTCGTTTACATTTCTCTTGGTGAAGTATGTCATCATTTCATCATCATCGTGACTTTACAGCTGTAACTGATTCTCATTAAGGCAACTATTAAACAGTGTAATGCATAGCAGATAAGCATTTTCAAATAGATATACATATCAACAGTTCTAAGTTTGGATGATCTGTACGTTAACATTCAGGATCCAATGACTCCGTCTCAGATGAATATAGTTGACACAGAACAATGGAGCTGACCTGTCCATGAAAAGGTTAATGATGACGATATGAACACCTAGGCTTCTGTGACTCACGCAACTGAATAAAATAATGTCTGGCATTAAGTGGCACTGAATACTGAGGTTCTTCCGCCCATGACAGAATTATTTAGATTTAAGAAATTTCCTAATTAGACGAGTAGTGATGGCACAGAGGCATCCATTACCCATAACAAACAAAATGATCTATAACTCCCAAACGCTGATGCTTTAAGTCATTACATGCGTCTAGCCTCGGTGCTCGAGCTTTTCTTTACCGAAAGCCGCTTCCAAAGTAGATCAGACAGAAAGCTAAATGGCAAAGACATAATCAGCAAACCGTCGGCCTCTCCCTGTCTACCACTTCTTTCTTTCTTTCTCTTCTACCTTGTTCGAACAGCTTGGTTATAAAAGGGCATAACTGATTAACCTGGCTTTCTTCCAAGTGGCTTTCATTCTCCCGTGGGTTATTCTCCGCGACTAATACTGGCCGAAACAAGATCAAAGGATGTAGGTGGAGCAAAGTCAACTTTTACAGTTCTCATCCGATTTAGGGCAAACTTGGTGGAGTGATGGAGGGTTAAGAAAGGATAGAATTATTCAGTGAGCACATTCAGTAAAAGGCAGAAGTCAGTGGACATGGTTAAAGAAAAATCAGTCGTGTAACGTAAATAGTTTCGAATAGTTTAAGACCAAACTTGGTGTCAGAGTAAAAGGTCACTCAAGAATGAGTAGGGTCTGTTTTGAGATCAAGGTTAACTAGATTGGACTAAACTTAGTGGAGGGGCTGAAGGTCATGCAAGGATGAAGTACTCGTATTATACGTGTGACATCACTGGGCAGGATAAGACATTTGCTCTCTGGCTAGTTGTAATGCGCGATTGTTGCGCGAGCGTTCTTTCCTGTTATTATCTCCAGAGAGGATGGAGAGTGAAAGACTGACGCGAAGAGTGTTCGGAAGTTAGGTGGAAGGGGGGAGAGGAAGGGGGAGGCCGAGGATGAGATGAAGGGATGGAGTCGAGAGGTATATGAGAGGGGGGTGTGTGAGATGGGAGCGGGGTAGTGAAATGGCGGGGGACAGAGCGACATGGAGGCGATTTGTTTGTGGCCACCCCGTGCGGGATTGAGGCGTCTGGCAATAGAATAGAATAGAATAGATCTCCAGAGTTTATTCATCTGAGCTGAGGCTTTCCGAGCGGTGGGGGGTTAGTCATAGCCTTCATTAACCCCTCACTACCTCGATACTTTTTCTAAATTGCATAACTTACAAGAACCGCAGCATTGTAACATATGCTTTAACAAATCAGTAAAAGAAGGAAAGGAAATGCATGCTGTAAAATGTATGAAGATGTAGGGAGATCACCGAGCCAAACACTATAGGAATAAGGTCAAGCCATTAAGCTTACAGATAACACCATCCGTACATTTTTATTTCATCCAGGAAATGCCAGACAATTATATAATCATAAAGGCACTCCAGAAGAAAAGGTGTCTTGGTTGTGGCGTAACTATAACCCAAGTATACAGTACTAAATGTGTTCTGTATACTGTATATGTGTGTGTGTGTGTGTAACTATGCCATACTTATATCTTGTTAGCGGGGCGTCAGCGTGAACAAATGCACAACATCGACATCTTACAAAAACTATTTAAGTCATGTTAGTCTTTTCCAGGCGTGTAACCATCATGTAATGCAATAATATTTTTCCCATATTCACAATAACAACATCATAGATTATTTCAGCTGTATACGTCATTCATTAAGTAATACAGCTGAAACCCATACTCACGTACTTCAGCTTGTCGACTCATTCACAGTTTGAACAAATGTACCAGGAATGACAATGTGCAGTGATGAAGTTTTTTTTTTTTTTTTTTCATTCCCTGGAAATCCTTGTAGGTCAAGAAACTTTAAACAATTTGACTAATTAGTGTACCTGGGAGAAATGATACTGATTCAATGAAACTTAAGAAAAATAAATAATTGTTTTTATTTCAGCCTCCTTTGTAGTGTTATATATTTCTCTACACAAATTGGATACAAAGACATAAATGGCTTCCAATCCTTCAGTAGCTTTTCTACCGGCAGTCTAATATAACTCGTTGTATTTAGTCCGAATGCAACTTTTAAGATTAAATACTTTAATAAAACTGTTATTATTATTATTATTATTATTATTATTATTATTATTATTATTATTATTATTATTATTATTTTTGCCGTTGAAGGTTAAGGAATGTTGAATAAAACTCAGTAGTTGTTCAGAGCACAGTATGTAAAATATATGAGGTGGTTGATGGCAGTCAGAAGGTAATACTGATGTCTATACCTGCAACAGTTAAATTATGCGTAAAATTTAAAGAGGGACTAAAAGGGATTAAAATGAGTGAATATGTAACGGTACTGTA
>JAGKTI010018305.1:0-16386 GCA_018397915.1 Birgus latro | reverse complement strand
CTCTTCCTCTCCTTCCCTCCTCCCTCTTCTCCTCCCCTCCTCCCCCTTCCCTCCCTCTCCTTCCATCCTCCCTTTTCTCCTCCCTCCTCCTCCTCCTCACACTTCCTCTCCCTCCCCCATCTTATAAAAGTCAACAGGTGCTAGCAAGAATTAAATAAAATTCTCAGGCGCTAGCAAGAAATAAAATCGTCTGGTGTCAGCAAGAATGAAATAAAATCGTCTGGCATCAACAAGAATTAAATAAAATCGTCTGGTGTCAGCAAGAATGAAATAAAATCGTTTGGTGTCAGCAAGAATTGTAAAATTGTCTGGCATCAGCAAGAATTAAGTAAAATTGTCTGGCATCAGCAAGAATTAAATTAAATTGTCTGGCATCAGGAAGATTTAAATAAAATTGTCTGGCATCAGCAAGAATTAAATAAAATTAAAATGCTGGCAAGAAAAGAAATAGATTAATAAGCCTATACCATTTTATTTTCTTTCTACACATAGCACAAGCTACATGAAAGTAGCTGGGAACAAAAAATAATTGGGAAGGTGGGTAGAAAAGGGAGAGGAAAGGGGGGTGGGTTGAAGAGCTGAGGAAGAGGGAGTAGAAGAGGACAGGAAGGGGAGGGTACAAGAGGAGAACAGGAAGGGGGGGTAAAAGAGGAGAACAGGAAGGGGGGGGGTAGAAGAGGAGAATAGGAAGGGTAGAAGAGGAGAACAGGAAGGGGGGAGAAGTAGAGAAGGAGGGAGGGGAAAATGTAGAAAAAGAGGAGGGAGGGGGAGAAATAGAAGAAAAGGAGGAAGGGGAAATAGAAAAGGAGAGGAAGGAGGAGTAGAATAGGAGAGGAAAGGGTATAAGATGAGAGAGAGAAATTGTAGGAGTGGAGAGTATAAAAAAAAAAAATGGTGGAGGTGGAAAGGAAGGGGAGGATACAAGAAAAGGAAGGAGAGAGGAAGATGAGGAGGAAAGGAAGAGAGGGTAGAAGAGGAAAGGAAGAGAGGGTAGAAGAGGAAAGGAAGGAAGGATAGAAGAGGAAAGGAAGGGAGGGTAGAAGAGGAAAGGAAGGGAGGGTAGAAGAGGAAGGGGGGAGGGGTAAAAGAGAAAGGGGGGAGTGGTAGGACACAAAGGGGGAGGGGAAAAACATGAGGAAGGGAGGTTAGAAAAGGAAAGGAGGGGGAGGGGGGTAGAGGAATATGGGATAGGGAAGTTGGAGTAGGAAAAGAATTGTGAAGAGAAAGAGAATGGGGGGAAGAGGAGAAAGGCAGGTGCAAGAGAAAAGGAAAGAGTGGGAAAAGAGGAAGAACAGGGGAAGGAAGAGGGTGAAGGAGGAAAAACAGGGGGGAGGAGGGGAAGGAAGAAGGTGAAGGAGGAAAAAATGGGGGAGGAGGGGAAGGAAGAGGGTGAAGGAGGAAAAACGGGGGAGGAGGGGAAGGAAGAGGGTGAAGGAGGAAGAACAGGGAAGGAAGAGGGTGAAGGAGGAAGAACAGGGGGGAGGAGGGGAAAGGAGGAGGAGGATGTGGAAGGAAGATAGGATAGGAGGATGAGGCAGGAGAATGAAAATACAGGGGATGAAATAGTACACAGAAGCAAAAGGGAGGTGCAAGAGAAAAGGAGGAAGTGGAGGGGGTAGAGACAGAGTAAGGAGGAGAGGAGAGGAAGATGACAATTGGGAGGAGGAGGAGAAGATGACAAGGGGGAGGAGGAGAGGAAGATGACAAGGGAGAAAAGGAAACTGAAGGGAAGAGATGAAAGTAGGAAAGAGTAAGAGGAAGGGGTTAAAGAGAAACAGGAGGTGGAAGAAGAGGAGGGAAGAAAGAAAATTAAAGAAGATAAGAGTGGTGGAGAAGACAAGGTAGGAGGAGAAAGGAAGAGAGTGAAGAGGAAAAGGAAGAGAAATGGTAGAGGAACAGGAAATGGAGAGGGATGGGTGAAAGAGTAAGAAAGGGAGTATGAGGAAGAAGGAAGTTGGAGACAAAGAGGGAGAGCAGAAAGAAGGAGGGGAAAAGAAGAGGCAGATAAGATGAGAAAAGAGTAGAAGAGGAAGAACAGAAGGAAGGGGAAGAAGAGTAATGACCGGAAAAGAGCAGAGAAATGGTACAGGAACAGAGGAAATGGAGCGGGATGGGAGAATGAGTAAGAAAGGGAGTGTGGAGGAGAAGGAAGTTGGAGACGAAGAGGGAGAGCAGAAGGAAGGAGGGGTAGAAGAGAAAAAGGAGAAGAGGCAGATAAGATGAGACAGAGAATACAAGATGAAGAACAGAGGCAGGAAAAGAGTAAAGAGGATGGAGGAGACAGGGGGAGGGGGAGAGTGACAGAAGAGGGACAGGGAGGGGGATAGTGACGGAAGAGGGGAAGGGTGGAAGGAGGAGGAGGAATGTTGGAGGAGCAGAAGAGGGAGAGGTTCAGGAAAGGAGAGGAAGTGGGTGAAGAAAATGAATTAGGTGGAGGATTAGATGGAGAAAAAGATGAGAAAGTGGAAGAAGGGAAGGAAAAGATGAAAAGCAGGAGTGGTAGAAGAGGAAAGGAAGAGGGTAAAGACAGGAAGGGAAGGAGGAGATGGAGGAAGGATTTATTATATTGAAAGAGTGATAAACATGACAGGACAGCAAGGCAAGAGCAACAGAACATAGCAGAGATGACAAGGCTGGACAGAGCAAGGCAAGAACAGAAGGGATGGCAGGGCACAGTAAGTGTGCAAGGAAGAGTATGACTGGGTACATGGATGGCAGCAAATAGCAAGGATGCAGAGGAAGTACAAGACAGCATGACTGGATTCGCAAGATAGGCCACGTGTGACAGGGATGGCAGGAATACTAGGGCATAAAGGTGCAGGGAAGGGCATGGCTGTGTATTGCAAGGGTGGTGGGCAGGAAAGAGATGGCAGGAATAGCAGGACAGAGAAGATGTGGCAGGGCATAGCAAGGGTGCAAGGTAAGGTATGGCTGGATATGGAAATGGTGCAGGAGAGGGAATGGCTGTGTATTGCAAGGATGTAGGGAAGAATATGGCTGTATTGCAAAGGTGCAGGGGAGGGCATGGCTGTGTATGGCAAGGGTGTAGGGGAGGGGAGGACAGTGCAAGGGTGCAAGACAAGATGGCAGGACAGGAGTGACAGGACATGGATGGCAGGACAGGAGTGACAGGACATGGATGGCAGGACAGGAGTGACAGGACATGGATGGCAGGACAGGACATGGATGGCAGGAGAGGACATGGATGGCAGGACAGGAGTGACAGGACAGGGATGGCAGGAATAGCAAGGGACACCTGACAGGGCATAGCAAGGGTGGGTTGCAGGGTGGTGGTAAGGTGGGTTACATGGTAGTAGGGTGGGTTGCAAGGTGGTGGTGGTTGAGAGGTTGGATGGTAAGGTGAGGAGGAGGAAGGAAGAGGAGAGGAAAAGGAAGGAAGAAGAGGAACAACAAGGAGGAGGAAAAGAGGAAGCCTAATACAATACTTAACTATATGAAATGCTAAAACACACAGAATAAACACTCATCTCTTTTAATTTGTAGTATGATGCCAACAAGGGGAATCATTAGTTTAAGCTTCAGAAACTGCCTGTTAGTCAAAGACTAACAATAATAACTTAATGACAAACCCCTATCAGTAATTCCCCATTTAAGACACTTTCACTAAGCACAGTTTTTCTCTTCATCTGTCAGTCAAAAATACAAACACTTTTCACATAATATGCTTCTTAATTAATCTCAAAGGTGTGCTGTGAAAGATCAAGGTCAATTGATCTAAAAATACAAATTTAAAATTTAACACAAATATCTTGATGTCTTGCATATAATCCTTCAATGTTTGACAAAAAGTCCCTCTTGTTGGGACCTAACCCTAAATGTTCTCCTATCAGCACTTTACGAGGATATATATCAATTATTAAATGAGGAATTACTTTTGCCTGGCATTATACACAAACAAAGTTCACAATTAACACATATTGTTTGTAACAGCGTGGAAAATGTGCCATAATGTCTCATGTGATGTAGTTTAATATAATTCAATGCTATGCTTATATAAAATGAGCTTCTTAAAGATCCATCATGGCTAAACACACAGACACAGGACAACCAAGGGACTCTCTGACCAGAAAAACACGAACACGTAAACCACCACCACCACACCCCAATGAGACCACCACACAGACTTATAAGGCTGCCTCCTCCCCCCAGCCTCACTGTGTACCTCTTCATAATGTTACGTTTATCTGACAGAACTAGAACATCCCAATGAAAATTTAGTAATGAGACAGGAATGAGTTTCCTTGATTACTAGTTCAACTGACCCTCCAGTCTGGCTCCAATTTGTCAGAGAAAAATAAAATCATTATGGCCATTCAAACTTCCAAGGAAGTTGTACAAGACCTATCACTTGACCACTCCCCCAAATGTATTAAAAAGTGACCTATATCCAAATAAAACATGCAACCATTTTTTGGACTTTATTCTTCCTCCTTTTTTTCTGTTACTAATTTATCCTGTACATACTCACTACCCAGCCACTACAGCCATTCAAAACCTTAAACACTACATGCACTACCTCACATAATTTTTTTCCCCTAACCGAAACAACCTCCATCCTAACGGAACTGTGTTCTGAAAAGCACGTTATTTTTTTCATACTGTAGAGTAGCTGAAACAGTATCTATGCATACTACATGAGATGATAGTTTTTTTTTATTTTTTATTTTTCCTTATGCAAAGAAGAAGAAACTGAAGGCCAGAAGCCTGCATGATTGTTCCCTCCAAAAAAAAAAAAAAAAAAAACAGAGCCAAATTCAAGATTCGTTCATTTTGAGCTGCCTAGACAAAATACCTTAAAACTGAAGCTTCAGGGTGACAATTTCTGGGGCATCAAGCTTGTAATATTGCAAACAGCTTTATATGATTCACACATACACTTTACGATGCAATAGTCTCGTAAAAGCCTGACATTCCATTTTTGTAGTGGCATATACAGCATCTTCCAGTAGATGGTACCCACTCTAAACAGTATATCATTTCTTTCTGCATTGATAAGCATCTGATATGGCATCCTAAATAAGTGTATTCAGTTATTATGTGGCATTCTCTGTCAAGGTAATTTGGATCCACTAAATCCAGGGCTATATAAATCCATTGTCACTTTTTACTATGCTTCTTTCCATTTCAGATGGCTTTACATTTAGTGACAAGCCTCAAGTTTCTTGTAAGCAAGGAAACCACTTACCACACTGGATGGTAACCATATTAGGAGGACGGCTGGGCCTTGATAGCAGGCTGTAAAGCCTATGCCCAGAGTCGGACACAAAAAAAAAAAACTGTCTCCCTGTACTGAGAGAGAGTAATTAAATGTAACACTGTAAAATCATGTATATTAACCCTTCTGAGATATCACTCGTTATATTCAGAATTTTGGCAACACTGACCCCCCCTCCTGCACAGATCTTTTTTTTTTTTTAAATGCAAGGAAGAAGGAACCATAGGCCATGTTCCTTCCAAGAAAAAAAAAAACAATATGAAAGAGAGTCAAAATCAAGATCCGTTCATTTCGAGATGCCTGGACACACACTGCGTTTTAAAGACTAAAGATCATAGGTAGTAGGGAAAACAGACAGAGGAAGACAGTTCCAAAGTTGACCTGTTGCATAAATGAAGGACTGGGAGTAATGGTTAACTCTTGCATAAAAGAATTTGACAGAAAAGGGATGAGAGTTTGTTGCTAGATGGGTGCTACATGCCCGTCTTAGAGGTACTGTATACACTCACTACCCAGCACCTATACCCAGTCAACACCTATACTAGTGTTTCGAAAACATTTGTTCTCATCCTACACCCACCACTAAATTTCACAAAGATATATTTGATAAAAAAATTTTTCTCCCCACTAAAACGGCCCCCATTCAGAAGGAACTGTGCTGTGTATATGGAATTTCACAGTACAGGTCATCAGCTCCGACCACCTGCATTATTCGCAGTCCGCTGATGGCTGTGGCTGTCAACCTTCTGCCTGTTTTTTTTTTTTTTTAATATACTTTATTTCTATTACTTCAGACTGTACATAGCCACTACCTACAGCACTAAAAAATTATGCATGTAATGAGAAAATACTATGAAAAGCATGTAATCAAAACTTATACGACACATAGTGCTTCAAAAAAAATCTGTTCTCATCCTATACCCAACGTACAATTTCACAAGGATATAATTTTTTTTTTCTCCCCCTTAAAACGGCCCCCATTCCAAAGTAACTGTGCTGTGAAAAGCACATGGGATTTCACAGTATAGGTCACCGGATCTGACCACCTGCTATACTTGCAGTCCGCAAATGGATGTGGCTGTCACCTTTCTTCCTCTTTTTATTTATTTATTTTTTTAAATATAATCAGTACTTAATTTGCATTATTTCAGACTGTACATAGTTACTACCTATACACACATGGCCACAGCCATCTCAAAATCTCCAGCCAAAAGGAACCTTCAAAAACTATACCCAGACACCCATCCCTCAGAAACAACTCTACCCAGAGCAACATGAATACACCTATTCTTTCTCTCCCTCTCTTGACTCTAACTTGATCTAAAAATGCCTTATGCTCTCTCATGGATGCTGAGTTGTAACAATACAGTAAATATGCACTAAATGTGATGCTGGTTATGAAGAAATGCTGTGAAATGAATTCGAAACCTACACTTCACAGAGTGCTTGAAAAACATCTATACCCAACACTAAATTTCACAAGGATACATATTTCTTTCCTACTCCCTTTAAACGGCCCCCATTCCAATGGAACTGTGCTGTGAAAAGCATATGGAATTTCACAGTACAGGTCACTGGCTCCGACCACCTGCAACTCCGACCGTATGCGATACCGGTAGCCTAAGTGCAGTCCGCCCAGTGGCTGTGGCCGTCATCCACTTTTTATTTTTTTTAACTTTATTTCTACAATTTCAGATGGTACATAGCTACTACCTAGATATACAATAGAAGCCTTCGAAAACCATCACAAGACACCCACCCTTCAGACACAACCATACCCAGAAACACAATTACACTTATTCTCTTTCTACTCTAACTTGGTTTAAAAATGGCTTATGCTCTCATGAACACTGAGTTGTAAGAATACAGTAAACAAGCATTAAAATATGATGCCTGTCACGATGAAAAGCTATGGAAAGAACGTAGGTCTGTAACATTTAGTTTTTACCAGTGGGAAATGTTAAAAAAAAAGCTGCAAAAACATGATAATTTGTGCCAAGTTAGAGATAGATAAGTATAACCAGACTTCAACACAATCATCTTTCTCTACTTCAGTGCCAACACAATATACATCTCACAGACAATACACTATGCCCACCATGTAATGCCTCCTCCCAAACACACTCACATTTACCACAGTGTAATGCCTCCTCCCACACCACACACATGCACCATACACACTATCACACCACAATATCACAAAACACTCACCACATGGTGTACCACAGTGTAAGGCCTCCTCCCACACCACACCACACTACCACAACAGACGATCTTTCAACATATATCTTTGGGGCTGCCAGGATTTCTGTAGTCTATCAAGTGGGATTACAAGCCAAGATTTACTAATACACAGCAAATATTCTTCAAAAGAGCATAATCTTGATCTAATAGGTTTATTATCTATTGACAAAGAAATAATATATAAGAATCAATTTTTATGCTATGGGAAGGTGAGGGGAACACTCTCACTACAGGTGATGGGAGGGTCAGAGGCCAGTAAGGATTTTTAGCACTAGGACAAGCTTTCTCTCTCAATTTCTCTCCCTCTTTCAATTTCATTTCCACTGAACAAGGAAGAAAAAATGAACAAGCATCAAGCAGAAGAACTATCAGCACCATGCCTAGTGAAGTGGACTAATCATCATCATCGTAACCAATTATTTTTAAATCATCGTAACAATTTTTTTTCTTCTTTTTCAAGCAGTCACACCCCTATTCATTTATTTATTTATTTACTTTTTTACATATGGGTGTAATGTACAGGGCCCATAAAGCACAGAGGAAACCCAAAAGAGGGAAAAACTGGCCAACTGCAATCCCACTGAAATGACTCTGACACACATTCACTCACACACATTCACTCACAATTCAAATCCCAGTATCTTACACACACACACACACACAACCATGGGCACATCAAACATCCTCGCTCATTCCAACATCGATATTAAATCACTGTCATTTACATTTCTCTCTCCCTGTCTCTCTCTAGAATCATAAACCATCACAACCCAACCCAACAGACACCAACACCATCACAAACGCCCAAACGATACACAAGGAAAATGCAACAATGAAGGAGAAATATTGACAACACAGCCTTAGAACATAATGATCATCCTAAAATGTATAAACAATTGGCTGTGATGGTGGACAGCTTATAACTTTATACAACATAGTTTGCCTAATACTGAATATTCATTTTCGTTTTCGTTTTTGAAGGCTCCAACATGCTTGCATGCATCGGCCTTGGTCACCTAATGGCGGCTCTCCACACTGCTCGATCCCTGGCAGCCTCCCTGTTCAGTCCCTTAACCCTTAAGTCACACTTAATGACCTCGTTCCATGTCTTTCTCAGTCTACCCCTCCCACAATATTAACACCTCTCACCCTCTGTACCCAATTATCATCCCCCATCCTCTCCACATGTCCAAACCACCTCAGCCTACATCTCCTCAACACAACACCAATACACTCCAGTCCCATCCTACCTCTCAACTCTTCCATCGTAAACCCAGCCCCCCCAGGCTTTGCACGCAGGGACGCACTGCACATCCACCTAATCATTGTCATTTCTGTACGTTTAAACCTGCGAATATCCTCTTCCTTTACTGCCCAGGTCTCACTACCAAACAGCATCACACTCCTAACACATGCTGCATACAAAGACCCCTTAGCACGTAAGGAGAGTCCTCTCAAAATACTGCACAAAATAATCTGCTCAACACATAACACGCTGATTTCTGAGATGCCAAGAGTTAATAGATGATAGGGACCTGACAGGTAAATTAGTTCTTGCACAAGCTTAGGAAAATATGGCAAATGACTGTGTGATACAAAGCGGTATATCAAAATAGTTCAGTTCATGGGCACCTCAGGATCTTTCCATATCTATCTACAGCCCGACACCCTAATCCATATTGTTTTAAAATTTTAAACATCTGAATATGACATTACATTGGCACATTATTGCATGCTAGTACAAACATGAATAGAAATATAAAGATAATATTACAATTCAACACATACATAAGTATAGTCAGTTTAATTCCATGTGACAAAACAAGGCAACTTTTATAACTTCAGTACTATATCAATGGTGTATAAAAATTCAGTAGGCCTTAGTGGTGAGGTAGGGATGAGTCTCCTTGGTTACTATTCAAATTAACTCTCAAGTCTGACTACACTTGGCCATAATCCAAGCTAGAGGTAATGAATCTGTGGCTACATAAAATTTGATATGCCTTGGTGGATGTAGGGATGAGACTCCTTGGTTACTATTCAAATTAACTCTCCAGTCTGACTACACTTGGCCATAATCCAAGCTAGAGGTAATGAATCTCTGTCAGGCGAAATCAAACTGACTATAAAATAAATCAACAGAAATAAACAGTCACAGAAAAACACACCCATATCAATATATAAACATACAGTCAGCCACAGGAAAAAAATATATATCAACAAAAAACATAAACCGTATTAACGACAAATGTTCGTATATATGCAGGGAAGAATCTCAACTCTTTAATCTCTGACCTAAATGAAGTGAATCAAGTGAGGATGTTTAATGAAGGGACACAACTGAAGATGCTCATTAATCTGTGCCATTAATGAACATTAACTAAAGATGCCTGTTAGTTTTAAATTCTCAGTGCTATTTGGGGCAATGCATTTTTCTTTTTAAAGCAGAGATGAGAAAAACTGAAGGCTGCAAGAAATAGTACACAGAGGACAGCCAAATTCAAGATCCATTAATTCTGAAATTCATGCACACTTTGTGTTTAAAAGACTGGAGGTCATAGGAAGGGGGTAATACGGACTGAGGATGAAAATTTCATAGCTGACTTGTTGCCAATTAAAATCAACTAAACAAGGACACGAGTACATATTTTTTTCATCACATTTTTCTTGTGGGTGACTGTGCAGTACATCATTATGGCATGGCAAAAATAATAATGCAAAATTAACAAGAAAATGTGCAAACAAATACAATAACTAACATCAATACTTCAGGAAGGATAATATATGCAAAACATCTACTTTTATTGTTTCCTAAAAATGCACTATGGCTTTTCGAGTAAGTCCTGTTATTAGCCACATTTATTTATGACCTTTTGGGCTGATAACACCTGCTGTTGTGGTGGTCCCAGGCTCATTTTAACTACAAACAATCATAGTCAGTGCTGGAGAAACTAAATACTGGAATTTAATGAAAGAAAAGAGGCAATATGGGCTTTTGGATGAGAATTAATCCTTACAACAGAGATTATCCTCTAATATTCTACTTCAGGCATGAGTGTGCATCTATCAACAGTGTACTTTGGAAAATGACATGCATATATCCTTAGCAAAATTTCTCAGCTCATTTAGCCACATCTCATTCAAGAAGATAGATGATCAGCACACACAAATAAGCTACAAACAACTGACACTTATATTTACTCAGAGGGCAAAATACTGTAAAGGCAAAAATACTGACGCTATACTGGTTCAGAGAAGTGGTTTGGTTACAGCACTACTACAGAGCAATACAGGACCACAGCAACAGCAGCCCACAATTTATTAAACCATAATACAGGGCTGCCCATACATATGGTGATCAGCTCAGTCTGCGGGTGTGGGGGATGCATGTATTTTGACGACTTTATTCAATTATGCTCTGTTTAACTGGGGATTAAATTACCATCCTTCCTTTGTAAATGCTGGGTGAAACAAGACTAATATGGTGCCAGTCACGAAGAAGTGCTATGGAAAGGATGTTGGGCCACAGTGCTAGCTTATTCTGCCAGTGAGGTATGGGAAATGAATATGAATAAGGCCAAAAGTTTCATGTCTCCTTGTGTCATGGTTGTGTCACATTATATTGTATCACGCATTTGTGTGTCATGTCTGTGTGTGTCATGTCTCCATGGTAGTTCAATTCGTATATGGATGGAGCTATAAGAAAGATAATGGGCAGGGATGTGAATATATTGGAGTGTCTAATGAGAGAGGGTAAGGTGTGGAAACTTCCTGAACTGTTGCTTGCCGATGATACTGTATTGTGAGGAATGTGAACAGGAAGGCTTGGTGAATGAGTCTGGGGGTGTATGTAGGAAATGGAATCCAAAAGAGAATGTATGTATGAGTAAAGTTATGATCTTAGAGGGAAAAGAAGCCAAGCATACACAGTGAGACAGGATGGTGAGGAAAGAGAGAATGAGAGTGCATTCAAGTGCTGTACTTAAGGAGCGTGATGAGTAAGGATGCAAGTGCTTGAATGGGTACAGCGGGGTAGAAAGGTTGCTGGATCATTGAAAGCTGTGATAATGGGTAGGGAAGTGAGCATGGAAGTGAGGCTTGGATCCTGTTGGAAGGACACAAGTCTAGAGTGAGAGCAGTGTAAATGAAGTGAGGAGTGTGTGGAGTTTTATGGACAGACAGACAGACAAATGAGGAAGTAAAGATGCATTGTGGTGCTATTAGGAGAAATACTTTGAGATAGAATGGCCATGTAGAGGATGGAGAATGAGAGACTGACTAGAAGAAGGTATGTGTATGACGTGGAGGGGGAGGGGAGGAGGGGAGACCATGGCGAAGATGGAAGAATGGAGTGGAGAGATACGAGGGAGGGGGTGTGAGTTGGAGAGAGGGCAGTCAAATGGCACATGACAGTGCAACATGGAGTTAATTTGTTTGTGGCCCCCCCTTATGCAACTGGGATGTCTGGCAGTAGAGAAAGAACAGTCAGAGGAGGGCAAAAATTTCTGCTTACTGAAATGAGTGAACTTTAATCAATTACTGAAGCAAATGCAAGGGGATATATTTAATTACTTGACAAAAAATGCAAACAATGGATGTAAACAAGCAATCGCTATAAAGTAAGAAAGGGTTATGGGAAACAGAAAATGATGCATGGTAGATATGGTAATGCTGACTGAGCCTGCACCACATCAATCATCGTTATAATCATCATAATCAATGCAGTATACCTATTTTTCCCACCTAAGGATGGGGTAAGGTATGGTTAAAAAAAGCAAGAACAAAACATATGGGATAAGACATGTTATATATGAACCACCCTGTATTTCTTAGCATCTGTGGCAAATAACAAGGACTTACTGCATGTTTGTGATGGACAGGCATGTGCAAAAGTATGCCAACAATGGTCTGCCAGCAACAACTTGTATTTCATATTTATCTTTCTTCCCCAAATGACAAACAAGTAACATCCTTCTCCAACTTGTTTTCCTGATGCTTGGAACAGACACTTTCATATGGTAATGATCAGATATTGAAACTGTCAGGTTAAACTAACAGCCTTCAGTTCCTTTATTATCCCCCTAAAGGAGAATGGTGCACTATGAAAGAAGAGTAACTCTGGTGTGCAGTCCTTACCATATAAAATACTGTATTACAAACAACACCTTCCATTCCTACAGCTGGCAGAGAAGTGTCTACATACTTTTGCTCATGCTCAGGACAGGATTTCTGCAAAACATTTCATAGCCTATGGTAGTGTATGGCTGGCCAGTTGTCTATAACCTTAGTCGCTCTACTCAAATCTGGCGAAGACGTCTTCTTTCACAGCTGACAGCAGCAGGTAAAGATACGGGGTGTTTGGTATGATTGCTAATCAAAGTGGACATCTTGTGACTTTCATGAGTGATGGGCCAAGTGGCATCTTGATACCCAGGATATAAGTTTCTACACTTGGTGGTAACATAAAACTAGACAAGTCACATGGTGGTGTAAGGAGTTATGACACTCCAGGTAGATGTGGCCCAATACGGTATTATATCAGTCAGTAGCTAGTCCCAGGTCTCTTGCAAAAAAAAGGGGAAACAAAAAATTGGTGAATGAATGGGTGGCTGTGAATGTGTGGTCCAGCATCTCACAGATGTGAACAAAGTGTACAACATCTCACTTGCAATATCCACTTAAGAGCGTACACCCAATCATTGAAGCATTGCCTAGGCCATAAAAAATATAAAAAAAAACAACCATGCATACAACCTCCTCATAGAGCATTCCGCCCCCTTACTGCACGACCACAACGTGATTATTGCAAGCAAGGTGATGCGTGCATGTGTACTTATAATCATCCACCTGTGTGCCACTTATCCTTCCAACATCTGCAATGACAACCCCTTCTCTTTGAACTCCGAAAGCCGCATTACCCACATTGGAACTGATATATATCGTGGCATACAATGGTGGGTTGTGTTTGTTGTAAAAGTGCAACCCACCCACCCAGTTATCCCCAATTCCCCAAAACCCCACTAGTAGCAAAGGGACGTGGGGCCACGCTACATGACAGTAACACAGCAACTAATTCAGAATGAAATTTTTAAAGTTTATTTTTACGATGCAGACTTTTTGTTCATTTACTGCAAGCGCAAAACTTTAATCTACTCAGTCTGATTTGGCGCTTATTTTTTACATGCGTACCGGTATTTAGCGTTCCAACTTCCACACAGGGGAATCAATAGGTCTGAGGTTCGTAAACAATGAGTAACGCCGACAGGGTCGATTGGTGTGGGTGACTGAAACGGAAAACATAGCAACAATGTACACAAGTACCTGAAACGACTGGCCGAACCTTACGCAACAAATTACCTGTCCACTGTGCATCAATTCAAATACGAACATAATAATACGAATGTCAATAATAATAAGTATTATTCACTGAGGTGTCTTTTAGGTGGCTCAGGAGGCTTGCTAAGAAATCACATTACGAAAGTACCACAGCCACAAAGACAAGCCACTTTGACTGAACTAACACCAGACATTGTTCAACTGAGAGAAATACTGTACTAGCAGTCAAAGGCATAAAAAATAACATGGGGAACCTTTCTGCAATGGGATGGATGTACACTTGTAGTATTGTGTTATTCTACCACTGAGATATATGAAAAAAGCTGGTGAATTGACAAATCCTGGGCCAAGTTAAGGTGCAAGATGTATGATAATTAAGTCTATCTATCTACTGCCAGATGTCTCAATCCCGCACGGGGTGGCCACAGACAAATCGCCTCCATGTCACTCTGTCCCCTGCCATTTCACTACCACACTCCCAACTCACACCCCTCTCTCTCATATATAATTAAGTACCGACTAATATAAATAAGTAAAAAATAAAGTTAATTATTATCCTTAGACCCCAATGCATCCCTCTCAGTTGAATAAAACCATCTGGTGTTAGTTGAAATAAAGACAGTTGCTCTCCCACTTACGAACATCTGAGCTATGAACTATTGAAGTTGCAATTAAAGACTTACCAGTTTGAGCTTTCATTAGGTTTTGTGCCTGCCAGCCTGATAGTGCCAGAGACTGACTCCTGGCACTACATCATCCTATCCTATCATCATCATCGTTGTCATCGTCGTTGATTGGCAAGTAAAATCAGTACCTAGATTAAGTTAACTGGCCTTGAATGCCCTAGTGGTGGAATGATCTAGTTATGGAGCCTAACACTGCCACTGATCATAATTATCAGCATCAGTTCTCCTTTTCCCACCCGACGATGGGGTTAGGAGTTCTCTATTAAAATATCGTAAGTAGGGGAGCAACTGTTACACTCTGTCCATCTCAACTTGGCTTAAAAGTGATCTGGAAAAGATGCAGAGCAACAGTAATGCTCTCTTTGTCTTACTCTGCTTCTGGGCTATAAGGATTAGGCTGCCAAAGTCAAAACTCTCTGCCAAGTCAAGGTGGATGAACCAAAATATTTCTATCTCACATTTCAGAAGGGTAGTAGTAGCTGTTGTAGTAGTAGTACTGTAGTTCTTGTATTAAGTATTGGTTTGTATATACGGTAGATAATTTCAAGACTGATGGCCCAGGGTAATTAACCTCTTTAGGGCAGAGGTTAGATGTCACCTTACTGCGGTAACATTACTGGCTCCAGCATGGCAGCACCAACATCTGCACGGCAGCAGTGCAGCAGCACCTAACACCACCACGGCAGCTCCAACACCTGCACGGCAGCACCAACACAGCAATTGCAGGAACAGCAGCATGAGTAACACAGACAGCCCCTAAAAATATGCAAAGTTTTTAGCAGATAATCTCAAGCCTGCTGATAATTTAACCCTTCTGTCTGTGGAAGAGTTCAATATAGATTTTAACCCCTGGTGTACTGGTGCTGGAGTGGCAGTAATAGGATGGGGAAGGGAGGGGGCTGCCTGATTACATTTACACTTCTTGATCCCATCCCTATCCCCCAAGAGGAGAATAGTGGACTACAGAAGGGTAACTCAGCCTGCAGTCCATTGGGTTAATGTTCTGATGGGCCTGGGGTTGCAACAACAACTACTAGTACATGAGACCTAAGATGAATAAATCCATTCTACATAATTTGTCTAGCTCAATTTCCTGGCTATAGTCCCTCAAGCATTTCCTTATTCCCAGAAAAGAAGATGGAGGACTGCAGCAGATGAGTAACTTCATGCCTGCAGTCCACTGAGTTCCCATAAGTCTCTCCTAATATGAATAAAACAGTCTGGTGGTAGCGAGTATAAACTAGGCCCTATGACAGCATCAGAAGGAGCACAAGGCTAGAAGCCCACAAGGCTGCTCCTTCCAAGAAAAAATAAAAACAATAACAGAGAGCCAAATTGAAGACCCATTCATTTCAACATGCCTGGACACAATGCATTTAAAACACTAGAGATCATGGGCAGTAGGATATACACAGACAGTTCCAGAGTTGACGACCTGTTGCATACATTAAGTACTGGAAGTAATGGTTAACTCATGCATTAGTTTACATATTAAAGAGTGAAAAAAAAAGTCACCATAGACTGAATTAACCTCTTAACCGAGGGTCGTCACTTTCGTGACGGTCGGGTGCAATGGATCATACGCGGGGCGTCACTTGAGTGACTCTGTGTTATTTTTAATTCCCCCGGGCTTTCAGGTGGTGACTTGTATCATCTATCAGCAATGCCAATGTCCAACATTAGTCAGAGCTGCTAATGTCATCAGTACTCCCATCCATTGTTGACAATTTAGCCATTTTCCCCCATTCTAGACTCCCCTCCCTACCTCCCCTCCATTACCCTCTCGTGTCGCCTGCTCAGCCGCTCTACATTAAGTAAATCTTCCCCGAATTTTTCCACTGTTTTCATCCATTGAAATGAGCCCTATGCCCTAATCTTATACAA
>JAGKTI010018304.1:0-17810 GCA_018397915.1 Birgus latro | reverse complement strand
ATAGATAGATAGATAGATAGATATAGATAGATAGATAGATAGATAGATAGATAGATAGATAGATAGATATAGATAGATAGATAGATAGATAGATAGATAGATAGATATAGATAGATAGATAGATAGATATAGATATAGATAAAGGCTCCCTTTTCCACCACAACCTCAATAAAGCTTTTTTTTTTGGAATAATATGTATATGTAACAGAAATATATTTTTTACTAGCGCTATTCTTTTACCTGTTGGAGGTTATGGAGGGCTGGCCATCAGTGGTGACAGTATTGGCTACGATGGTGGTGAGGACCTGGAACGTGGGTGTGGGTGAGGTGGGCGTGGAACAAGTGGGCGAGATGGTGGGTCAGGTGGTGGAGCAGCACCTCACCGGCTGTCACCTGGTGCTCCTCACCACCACACCACACTCACCTATTGTGGCAACCATTGCAAGGTAAGTAATGGATATCTAATTTTGATAAATGAGGGAAATGGAATTGGAATCTATTTCCTACAAATGAGATTTAACAAAGTTCAGTCACTGTATTGACATGAAAACAAGGAGTAGGTGATTTTTCATCCGCTGACATGTATCAGGCCAGACAGATAATCACGATACAGTCATTGCAGAAGGTGAAAAGTCCTTCTCAACCTTATTATACAGTGTGTCGGCTGTATGAATATAATTTCAACTCGAAAGCTATAGATAATTATATTTAATATTCTTATGCTCTTATAAGCAATGTGATTATTTCTAATTTAATTACCATTTACGTTTATATTATGCAGCGTGATGGGACAGATTGCAGTGAAAAAAATGGTATTCATTATCTTACTCCGCATGGCACAATGTCGTGGTGGAGATAATCGTAACAACAATATATATTAAGTATTAAATTCCTCCAACCAACCTTTTTTCTTAAAGTGATTGAATGTTAGAAGTTCTTGAATTGGAGGCATAACATTGTATGGACGATGCATATCGCCTTTCATGCTTTAATTAGATTTAGGGGGAATAATTTCGACTTAATGTCTTTATCCAGTGCCTTGGGAGCTCCCATAGAGGATGCTAAGTCGATTTTAAGGATGTGCTGGGAAAGCCAACTTCTTAAGTGCAGTCTGACTCGTTACGTCTATTACGCGTGGATTCGTACTGTACCAGTAAGCATCTGCACATAAATACATCGCTGCTTTGGCAAAGGAAGGAGTACCAGATCTCACAATGAAACACTGTTCTCCACTGCCATGCTTTAATGGCAAAGGTGCTGGCAACTCACCTCAAGAAAGATTTGACTGTTTGTTATGTGGATTTTATCCAGCACTGGCTCTTGGCCACGGAATATTCAAGTTACTTTCCTTGGCGATGAGAAGTTGACATGAAGTTCTCCCCCACACTTATTGAAAACTTTGGACATATTCCAGGGCTCCGTATTAAAACGGTTGTATTCCTCCTACAGTGTCAAAGTAAATCTGACTTTAAAATCTTGCAGACATTTTTGTCTATTTGCATGATCTCAACAATATTATTTTAAGTAGGGAAAGACAAACCATTAACCCATTAGCTCCCAGAGTTCCAGTGCAAGGGATTTTGCTGGAAGGGCGCTAGGCGTACCTCCCTCCACCTGTTCGGCTTATACTCACAAAGCTCATAGGTCCCTGCCCCGGGGTTCCATTTGTTTATCAGATTTTCAAAATGTCCGGTTCTGTCCTGTTTTGAGGACACTGGGCACAAATGGGTAAAAAAAAAAAACTCTCACTCTAGAGGAGGCCACGCAGGGAATGTGAGAAGTCTTACTGTTCGGTGGACGAGAAGTTAAGGAATGCGAGAGTCAGTCCAATGTTCCCAGACATCACTCTTGTTCGCCTCGCTCAACTTAAAACCACCAAGAAACATCATGCCCAAGGATGATTCATATCAGCACCGAACATGGTAGGCATTCACAGTAGATATCTGGAATAATAACAGTGTGAAAGAAGGTGCTTATGGATTTGCAGATGAACCATGTTTGAATGACTGTTTTCCATGCATTACCAATCTCCAGCTTCTAGTGTGACCAGTTGGTGATATATCCTGCATTAGTGAAAGCATTGGTGATGATTATTTAAGTTTCACCTACCTACCTGTGGAAAAAAAATTCCATCAAACTCTAGTCAAAACAAATACCCTGAACTGCCATCAAGACTGGCTGTTCCACAAGAAGATGGCTACAAGCAACATCAAGCTTCAGTCAAGAAACTTATTGCACAAAAACATGGGTTAAAAAACATACCGGAGGATATTTAAGTGCTGTTGTTTCCATGATTGAGCACATTTTTAGTTTTTGTGTAGAAAGCATCCAAGACTGAAATAATATACAGCTTATGGAGAAAAGCCAAATGCAGAGTACAGGATCCAGTTTATTTCAAAAATTTTTGCCTACAAGCGCTCTGAGTGACCTTGCTTCCTATTAGATTATTTGATGCACTACTTGGTAGGACAAACAATATGTATTTTCAAACACTACTCTACCTTCTGATGGAAGTAAGCTCTGCAGTAGTTTAGCATAATGGGCTGTCTAGGACTGAAAACAGGCAGGGATAATTTTGGAAAAGGTTGAAGCTAACACACATGCGACCTGATTAAAAACTTCCCAAGGAGGTACACTGGAACCCCACTGATGAGGACTCATTGGTATTATATGGTAAAAGGAACGATAATATTATATTATTCTTTATATAACACACAGCAGTTTCGGAGAATGTATTCATTAGGCAACTAAATTTGATATCATGGTAAATATACTATCTGTATTTACATACCTCCCAAAGAAAGGGAGGTATTCGAGACAGGACGACACACTCCCGATTTACTCATCCAAACACACACATTTGTTCGTATCTTAGCCTCAAGGGGAGAAGGGACAGATCCTCACTGCACAACACTGCACTAGGGTGAACTGAACAGTGCAATCGGCGACATCCGCAGCAGGGCCCTACAGCAGTGCTGGTTTACCCCTACCACATCATAATGGACCCATCCCCTTACTCGCACCTGACCTGATCAGCAAATCAGACCAAATGCGGAAGAAAAGCCCCTCAGGCCGTGTCATCATTGATTCATTAAAAAAAATGTCTCCAGTCATTCCAGTCATGAGCAGCCACTCTTCCTTGCTCAACAGACATACCTCTAGCATCGAATGCTCTCTTCACACTGTCCATCCATCCCATTCATGTTCTTCCTCTCAGCCTTACACCTCTCACCTGTGATCCAGTTATCTTCCACCAATCGCTCATAACCCTATCTATCTATCTATTGCCAGACGCCATAATCCCGTACGGGGTGGCCACAAACATATCGCCTCCATGTCGTCCGTCTCCCGCCATTTCACTGCCCTGCTTCCAGCTTACACTTCCTTCTTTCATATACCTCTCCACTCCATCCCTCCGTCTCATCCTCGGCCTCCCCCTCCCTCTACCCCCCTGGGGGTAGGGGGTTCCAAGAATTCTCCCCCAGTATCTCAGTTTGTCGTATGAGGCGACTAAAAGGGTTGGTGGTGGATTAGTGCCCCACCCTTTAAAACAACTAACTAAAAATACGAAGAAGCTCATCATCCATTCTCTCAACATGCCCAAACCATCACAACACTCTCTGCTCAACTCGATCAGCGTGTCCTGCATAACTCCAGTTCTTCGCACTTCATCATATCTCAATAGATCCATACGCATCGCTCCACACACACTCCTCAGACACCTCATCTCCATTACATTCAAACTTTTCCTCTCTGCTACACCCATATTCCATGTTTCAGCTCCATATAACACAGGCGGTTCCACTACACCCTCATACAGCCTTCTCTACACATCCATTCTAAGTGAATGACATTTAAACACATTTTTCATTTCTTCCTGCACTTTTCCTACTTCATTCACTTTAAACTTCACTTCTACATCTATTCTTCCATCCACAGCAACATGTAACCCTAAATACTTAAAACACTCTATCTCCTCAAGCAACTAACCATTAAAAACTAAATTCATCCTCCTACCATCTACAAACCTCGTACACCTCATCATTTTTCTGTTAGTCTCATTTACTCTCAATTTCCTCCTTTCACACACCTATCCAGACTCCTCTACCAACTGTCTCAATTTCTCCTCCGAATCAGCCACCAGTGCAGTATCATCTGGAAAAAGCAGCTGATTCATATTCCACTCTCAACCATCAGCATTCACCAGGCTCTAACCTCCACCTAACACTCTCGCATTCACCTCCCCTACAACACCATCCATATAAATATTGAACAACCAAGGCGACATCACACTTTCCTCCCACAGCCCCATTATGTCAGAAAACGAATCACTCACAGTATTTCCCACTCTTACACATGCTCTACTATTTACATAAAAACTTGATCCATATGTTGATACATAAACACCTGATCCATGCATCCCCTCCCTCTCTTAAAGCCACACTGCTCATCACCAGTCACTCCCTGTGTATCATTTCTAAGTCTCTTAATTAACACTCTACCATACACCTTATGTACAACATTCAACAGATTTATACACCTAAGCTAGTACATTCATACTTGTCACCCTTACCTTTATACAGCAGGACAACACAAGCACTTGCCCAGTCAATTGGCACCATACCTCTCACAAAACACACATTCAACGATCTTACTGACAACTCAACAAAAGTCACTCCATGACCCTTCAGGCATTCCACAGCAAACCCATCTATACCTGCAGCTTCCCCTGCTTTCATTTACTTTACTGCTTCCTGCACTTCCTCCATCGTGATCAAAGATTCATTCAGCTCTCCCAGCACATTTATTCCTTGCACCCTTCCATCTGCCACAATCTCAGGCTCCATCTCCTCCTCTGCATTTAACAGTCTTTCAAAATACTCTGCCTGTCTTTTCCTTACTGCATCCATCTCATTTAACATGGTTCCAGTATCTGCTTTTTCTCGTTCTTCCTTCTCAGACTCTCCCTTTTGCACCCTTTTCACCTCCTTCCAAAACATTTTCTTAAACTGTTGATAATTCTCAGCCAACTGCCTTCCCCACTTCTCATCTGCTGCCACTTTATGACGCACAGTTTCGTGTCCTATTCCACTTTTCCTTATACCTCTCATATGACACCTCATCCTTCCCCTCACCTACACATCAAATGCATGTCTTCTCAGCCACAGTCATACTTACTTCCTCGCACCACCATTCACTTCCCTTTCTTACACCACCACCCACTGGTCTCACACCACATACCTCATCTGCATACCTCACCACAGAACTCTTAAACAACTGCCATTCCTCCTCCACACTACCATTTTCCTGATCTTTCACTGCACTCATCTTTCAACTTCTGCTACTCTGTCATTTTCTCTTTTTTACCCAACTCATGCACTTCCAAAACCTCCCTGCCACACGTAACTCTCCTAGCTCTCACCCATCTCTTACCTACTCTTAACTTTTCCTCCACCAGGTAATGGTCAGACATACCTCCACCCTCCCCTCTCAAAACTCTCACATCCAACAATCTTCCTATTACATTCCTGGACACAACCACATAGTCCATCAGTGCTCAATCTACAATCTATCCACACTCCTGCCTCACCTATGTATACTTATATCTTTCTTCTCAAACAAGGTATTTCCAATCATCATCTCTCGCTCAACACACATCCCTATCATTCGTTCCTCATTTTAATTTCTTCCAGGCACACCATGCATACCAGCTACACCTTCAATTACTACATATCCCTCTCTAGCATTCAGCTCTTCCATCATTACCACATTCACATTCGCTCCAAAACTCTGGAAACATCATTAACATCATTCCAGATACTCTTGAGCATCCCTTTCGCTACCAGGCCCATATGCACTCACAAATACCCACAACTCACATCCAAATTTCGCTTTCACTCACATCAGTCTCGATGACATCTCCTTCCATTCAATCACACATTGCTGCACTTTCGGGTTCACTAGCAAAGCCACACCTACTCTTGCCCTTCCTCTATCACCACCTGACATCCTTCCATTCACACTTTCAAACATAGACTCACCTTTCCCTTTCATCTTTGTTTCACTCAAAGCTAACACATCCAACTTTCTTCTCACAAACAGTTTCCCAGTCTCCTCCCTTTTAGCCTCAATCGTACTACATCCACGCATACTCATAGATCCAGTCTTCAGGGTACGGGGATAACTCATTCCCCCATCTCTTTCTATTCCCTGTCTCACTGTAGGAACTAAAAAACAGAGGAGGGAGTCCCTAGTCCCCCCCACCCCCCCCCTTATAATTTCCCGTTACCACACTCATGGAATACCGTGGCAGAATTCTTCCANCGTCCAGATTGTGTCCCCCCAGCCACAGGGGGGACACAATCTGGGTAAATATACCCATCACGAAAAATATTCATTAATTAGCCAGTCCATCAGCAGCCCATTCAGCGGCAGCCTGTAGAATGTCCGGCAGGGACAGCATGCGGGTTTACTCTGATCCTGCTGTCTCTCCATAGTCCCAACACACAATTTAGCACTTTAACAGTAACTAACACCATACACATTTATGAAAGAATAGATTTAAGTAACAAAAATACAGACAAACATGCAAACTCTCATACCTCAGGGAGGTGAGTGGAGGTGCAGTGGTGGTAGCCTGGTCAGTAGGGCATCAGGTCCTCCCCCGGGGGCTGTGGGGGGACACCAGGACCACCTGCCGGACACTCATCATATACCTGGGTCACATCAACTACAAGAATAACGACACCAACGAAGCCCTCAAGTAATGTAGTCATAATGCAGTACACAACCCACACTATGTTTCTTATGATTATATATTTTTTTAACATAGGTTATCAAGTATATATTAATCCTTTCACCACACTGACATCATTTTACATGCATCATGAAACTCCAGGTACATGAAATCTACACATGGTTACGTTCTTGTTCATCTTGGAGAAAATCTTGGAATTTTGTTCCAGTCAGTTTGATTGAATCTACACACTACAAGGAGGACTCTGGTTCAGTCCGGTAGGATGCTATCTCCTGCAAGAAGGCAGCTGATCCCTTCGCTGTTTTTTACACGGGAAATGATTCTCCGCCAGTCATTTCCCTCCCTTCAATATATACCAGAGACACTGAGAGCAATCCTGATGTCCAGATACAATACAACTTCCAGGTTTGCTCCCATCACAAGCATTAGATGAACATGTGGATCATTTCAATGTGGTTCTTGCAGAAATTGGATCCACAACACATATACCACATTGAAAAATACTGGAAAACACCACAGCTCCTAAACTTTTGTAACACCAAACAAAGATCACTCAACTCCCCTCAACAAACACCCCCCCCCCCCACCCTCACAATCACTGCTATTGTATCATCCCCTGAACACAGTTAATACACCAGAAAGACAAAGCCATGCATGAGGTGCAACGCCAAAAATATGAAGCAGCAGTATCATTCAACTGAACGTCGACAGTTTCCATCAAAATCACCACATAATGAAATTTTCTTCTGTCAATAAGCATACTGCACTTGCAAGAAACGAAGTTCTTTCACACACAAGCAAGACGCAACGGATCAGACACTACTCGCAAATCTGCACGGACAGAATAGATGGCAGAGGAGGAGGCGTCATCACTTACATTCACAAATCCATTTTCAAAAGACACAACACAAACAACACGACCACCTTTGCAGGACAATACACTAAAATTTAGACGTCCACTGTCAACTTAGGCCACAAGTAAGTAACCAACCTCTTTACCATTAACATTCCTCAAGACACCTCATACACTGTACCAGTGCAGTGGAACCCTCACCTACTCATTCTATAATAGCCTCACAGTTTAATCACTGGCTGGGATATTAACGTCCAGAACACTGCCTGTCATGAATACAGTCAAAACAACCGCTGAAGCCATTACATTGCACCACAGTTCGGCAACATATTCTCACTGACCCATTACAATACACGTACATCCCACATCAAGCACTCCGCCCCCTTCTCCCAGACATCAAATGCTGTTTGCTCACTTTCACAAACCATTACCTGGGGGCATGAAGTCCCAACTCCCTTCAGTGCACTTCCCTATCGTCATTATCACAAGAAAATTCTTAAAACCCGTGCAATCACACATCACTTAACAAAAATTACAAGAAAACAGATTAGAGAAAAGAAACAGACTAACACTTTAGCTCAGTAAACAACAAACCTGTTACCTTTATCGACAGCCACAGTATGGAAGATAACATTATACTACACATAAACGAACATTCCATTGCACAAGTAATTACACTACAACCCTAATTTTACATCAGTAATTATTCGTCTTACAAAACAACGTGACTGAATCAAACAACCCTGTCCCACACACACACGTCATCAATACAAGGCTCCAGCCATTAAACAGTTAAGTAGACGACGAAAATCTCATACTATGTGTTGCCACGTTAGCGTCCCAAACAGAAAGTCTTGTGTGATTTTCACCATATGCAGTGAATTTTTTTTTATGCGCTGGTCTAAGTTTTACATTCATTCTGTTAGACTACATGGCCCTTACATCGAAAGGTATCAGCCCTTGCCGAACTGCAGACCTCATATAAGGAACACTGAAGGTCTGCATGGGCTACGCTGCCAACCACTCATAAGGGATAGTAGCACCAAAACCTTTAATGTTTGGTGCGAAGGATCGCATAATGAACAGCATGAAGCATGCTGCCTGACCACTTGTCGTCTTGGTATAGTTAGTGAGCGTGGTTAGCCGTCGTAGGCGCTACTGCTATTAAGCAAACCAGCACCACCATATGACTGCAAATATCCATCGATATGTAATTGTTAACCGTACCATAATAACGACAACTCTTTGTTAAAGAATATAACTCATTACGGCATATTAAACCGTCCTACATGCATCCTGGGAAACATACTCATAACGATGGGCTGAGTTGCCATGTTCGAATATGATTGAAACCACACATCATGAAAAAAAACTTGAGAGAAATATCCATCATAATTGTTCCATTATTATATATCCATCATAATTGTTCCATTATTACATCACAAATGGGACAACAGTGCGAAGGTCCATAATATAGGGTCTGCATGTAGGACAATTTTAACCACATACCATTATTTATCTATAGCATGTGGGCGACATTTCAGTGTCGGAAGAAATTGTGGTTTTGTTTTTCGTCACATGAATGGCGCAGCTTCATTGTAGGTGCAGGTCTACCATTTGCTACCTCCTCACGCAACACATGTCAGATAACATCGTCCATTGTGTCAGATTGTACAGGACATGGTTTTAAATGTAGTTTTTGGAGCTACTGTACAATTCACATTTGTTATAAAACAATGACTCAGGGGAGGCAAACTACCTTACAAAGAATCAGACCTGCAGGGGTTAAGGTGAAATTTAATCCCCTAGCATATAAAGGATTAACTTGAACTTGTGCTTGCTTTTCCCTACTTGCCTATCGGCCTGCCTACTCGTACTTACCTTCTTACCTACCGCACCTCCCTGCCTAACCCCCTTCCTATCAGTCTACCTACCTTCTTCTCTGCCTACTTACCTAGCTATTTAGCTCCCTGCTCATGTTCTTACCTATCTATTCCCCTGCCTACCTACATCCTTGACTACCTTCCTATCCACTTACCTACCCCCCTGCCTATCAGGCGTGGGTCCAAGTACAAGTACTTGTACTTTTATTTGGATTTAAGTACAAAATTTTGAGTGCTTGTATTTGGACGAGATTTTAAAAATCAGTGTACTTGTATTTGGGCCAAATGTACTTAAAAAAATAAGTACTTTTAATTTCTGCTTAAGTACAGTACAGTAATAATCATATAAGGTTCACTGGATAAGAAATTAAATAACTGATTTGCCTATGACATTAAGTAGATTATAAGTTATTTTAGTTCTGTTTGTTTTGATAAACAGTATGTATGTAAATTATTGGTAATAATATTAAGTTTATGTCAACTGTAGCTACTGCTGTACGGTGGTAGTACTATCTGGCAACTCTCGTGCACACACTTCAAGACTGAACAGACAACAACATGCTTACTTTCTTCCTGTCTGCAAACTGATCACTATTCACTACAGTAGTTCAGTCTTTCAGCAGCTACCATTTGTAGCATTACGAGTGGCATCATGGCATCACCTAAAGATTCAGGCATATGGAGCCACTTCAAATTACCAGGAGATACTACTGGAACATTCAAGGCAGTCTGCAAGCAGTGTAGATATTGGTATATCCTGCTCCAAAAATGTTACTTCAACATTCACAAATACATGAACACTGTTTTTGGGGAGGCTTAACTATTTTAATTTTTCAAATATCACCGTAATATCTATCTACCTATTGCCTGACGCCTTAATCCCGTAAGGGGTGGCCACAAACAAATCACCTCCATGTCACCCTGTCCCCCCCCATTTCATTGCCATGCTCCTAGCTCACACCCCCCTCTCTCATATATCTCTCTACTCCATCCATCTCATCCTTGGCCTCCCCCTCCCTCTCCCCCCCTCCAACTCACATACACTCTCCTCGTCAGTCTCTCACTCTCCATCCTCTCCGCATGTTTCTCATGATGCTTCCTATCGCATCCGCATCCACACCACAACGCTCCTTCACTTCCTCATTTGTCAGTCTGTCTCTCCATTTGACTCCACATGCTCCTCTCAAATAACTCATTTCCACTGCTCTCACTCTTGAATTCGGTCCCTCCAACAAAGTCCAAGCTTCACTTTCATACGTTGGAGTTGTTATCACAATACTGTCATATAGTAGCTTTTTCACCGTAATACTCGTATATTACCATAATATGCTTCATTAGGTATTTCCTACTGAATTTGAAATAAACATGTCTATAAAAATAATAGATAATCTGTTGAAATGTACTTGTTCTTGTACTTTTCTCTAGTACTTGTACTTGTCCACAAGCACTGGCACATGTACTTGGACCCTTGCCTGCTGCCTATATCCTCCACGCACTGTAATTGTAACTGTCTTATGTTTCACATCGACACAGATTGCATAAGTATCATAACAGAATATATTACCATACAAGAAACAGATTTAAGGTAATAAAAATGACGCACTAAAAAGTCGCACACGCTAAAGAGACCGGGGTTTAATGTCAACTTATGGTCAACTTATATCGACATAGTCTGAAGGAGGTTTATCTGAGGTAACTGGACAACTTCTCCAACTTGAATACTAAGACGCACTTGCATGAAATTCAGCAAAACATTATCTATTTTCTATATGAAAGCTTTTCCGTACTAACCATTCAGATTTTCCCTCCAGTCTGACTACAAAGCCATGAGGTTTTCTGAAAGTGGCTACTACCTATTTATTGAGTTAGATTAAACACGATGCATAATCAACCTACTGGGTGCAAAATTAAACAGGTAATGTTAAAAAGCCGCGTAAGAGGACGGGAACAGGGCTCGAGTTGTCAGCAATAAAAGGAAATTCTCGCTCAGGTTGATGGATGATGCTGGCCTGTGGGCGATGTCCGACATGCGGGTGGTGGTGGTGGGTGGGTTTGCAGGAGTGGTGGACGTCCTACTCCACCCTAGCCTCCGCAACACCATCCACGCCATTTACCTTGCCATTCAGCCCACTCAGTCTAAGACTCTACGATATGATCCACGCTTATGCATTAGCTTCTCCGCTGATGATGGTGGTGAGATTCCCAAACACTATGGTCATTTAAGCTTTCCTCTAATTGCACTGAATTTATAACCTTGTTTAAAACTACATCAGCCCCTGATGACGACAGTTATATAGCCATCATATTTTTCGTGTTGTTAGACGAATTTACTCTGCTCAGTAATTGTCCCTTGTTTGCAAACGATAATCGATTTGTAGTCAAGTAGTTTCATCTAACTGTGTGTTGGCATGAGTAAAAGTTCATTGACACCTTTCTGCCGGCTATGGCAGCAGAAGGTGTTACATGCAGTACATTTTTGTCATAGCTATATGAAACATACAAAAAAGTAGGGGAGTGAAGGACACACTATAATTTGGGAATGAATGAAAAGTGTGGAAGATAGGACAGAATGCTGAGGATTTTCACGAACTTTGCTAATGTCTGGAAACCAGCTCCTAAAATTATCGATGAGGAAGACTCCAAAGATATCCTGTGCAGCAATGGGTACTCTGAGTAGTTTATCATCTGCATTGGCGTATTATAGCAATAGTGATTAAGCAATGTCAGAAGGAAGAGATATCTTGCATTCTTATGAATCATCGGGCACTTTACTATGATCATCCTCAGCCATGTTAAACTGTCTGACTCGAAGCGTGCACCAGTATACAGTCTTACAGTCTAAGTTCCCCCAATTGTCATGGCTGAACAATATGGCAATACTTAACGCGCCCCGTACCGACAACTTTTGTACCCAACCCACCCCCAGAACCCGACTGATTTTCATTTTTTTGTTTTTTGGCTCAAACCTCCGCTTTTGGTGAGAAACAATGGAAAATCACCAAGAAAGTGCTTACCTATGCTCAGAAGTCGTCTGGACAGGTATGCCTCCTCGCAACTGGGCCTTGTACTCTATGAAGGCGTGGTGCAGGTGCCGCGTTTCCTGTGATGGGGTAACTACTCCAAACCACCCATGATAAATAAATACATATTTATTAAGTCAAAATTTACATGTACTAAAAGAATATATTGGTTTTCAAACAAAAATATAGGCGATATAAGCATAGGTTCATTATGGGAACACATGAAAATCGCCGATTTTTGTCACACATGACTCCCTGAGACTGTTTCAACTTACATTCTATTTTTCAGCTTAAATTATACTTTTCTACAATCATTATATCATTTTCAACTTTCTTTAACACTTATCACATATTGACATGCCGTACTATTATTTGTGAGCATAATATTATCGCATATTGACATGCCTTACTATAATATTGAGCATGATATTCTCGCAAGCACACAGTATTCCTTTTTTTATTTTCAGCTTTGGGTATAGTTTTCCAGAAAGATTATACCAATGTTCAGCTTCTAAAATTGTTATCACATATTGACATGTCTCACTATTATATTGAGCATAATGTTACATGCCGAGCATGATATTCTCGCAAGCACACAGTATTACATTGCATTTTTCAACATCCATTATACTTTTCCACAAAGATTATTACCATTGTTAGCACATATATTACATGACTTGGTATTACAGTGAGCGTGATATTCTTGCAAGCACACATTATTGCATTCTATTTTCCAACTTTCAATTTATATTTCCACAAAGATTATTACCATTTTCCAAAGGTTATTATACATATACCTGACTTCACAGTATCACATATTCTTTGGCCTTACCTAGAGAGGACAGGTATACCAACAGTATCAGTAATGTAGCAGGGTGTGATTCTGCTTGAAGCAGGGCTCAAGGCACAAGCCGACATTACACTCGACATACTCATATCTTGTGTTTCGTCTGCCAGTGCTCGTTCTGATGGTCGAATTGCTGCACACTTGACAGCAGCGCTGTGGTCTGGGGCAGTTTGCTGTAGGGGGGATGGTTGTGGGAAAGTGGCGTCCTGTGAGGGGTAAGAGCGTCTGGCCGGCAGTGGCGGTGCAGGTGCTGGGGTGGGACCTTTCGTCTGCATATTTACCGATGATCTCTCGGGACAGCTCTCGTACAAACCCCTCGAAGGTCTCGGGTATTCCTGTCGTCAAAGCATGGAGATAGTGGCAGTTGAGGATGGCGATATCAAGCAGGTGGAAGAAGAGTTTCTTGTACCACTTCATCGTGGTCCTGGGACATTCCACACTGGAAATCGTACAGTCAGACTCGCCCACCTGCCTCATGTTCACATTGTGGTCCGCTACTGACTCTGGTTTCCAGACGTGGGCGCTCCTCTGGCCGGTGTACTCCACAGAGTCTGTGCGGTGCATCAGGGGGCGGTGTACAGTGGACGGGAGGGAAACTTCTCTCTTGTGGCTCAATACAGTGGCGAGGATGTTGTTTGCCTTGAAGAAAACCACCTCATTCCTGTCGAGTTTCCTGTCAAGTTGCACCATATGACGGAGGTTTCTCTTGACAGTGCCACAGACTCCGGTGTCATGAAGGTGGAGGTATTGAGAGAGAAGAGGGCTAGTGTACCAGTTGTCCGGTACAAGACGTGACCACGATGAAGGTACTCCTCTATCATGGTTTTTACTACAGCCCCTGAGATTCCTATACTCCGATCTTCTGTTATGTCTGCCTGTGCACCGATGTACAAGACTATGTCTTGCACATAACCAGTTTTACAGTCACACATAACAAAGATCTTGAACCCAAAACGGTGTCTCTTGTTGGGTATATACTGGCGAAAGGAAATATTGCCTCTCCACAACACAAGATTCTCGTCTATGACGACGTCTCTGTAAGGATAAAATGACGAGCGGAACGTTTCCCGTAGATGATATAAAAAACAAGCCTAATTCTCCTCGTTTTATCTGTGTTGTCGCCGACATGTCGTAAAAATAACCACGCTAATACCAATACACCAGTCCTGCATGAGACAGCCCTAGCATGTATTCAATATGGACGGTGGGTGTTAGCGCCGAAGTGGTGACATGTAGTATGTAGGAGGACGGCTGGGCCTTGATTGCAGGCTGTAAAGCCTATGCCCAGAGTCGGACACATAAAAAAAAAAAAAAAAAGATGATATAAAAAAACAAGCCTAATTCTCCTCGTTTTATCTGTGTTGTTTGCATTTGCAGCTAAGAATGTACTGAAACCTATTCAGACTTATACCTTTACTGAAGAAAGGTGTGCAAGTAATGGGGTCAGTAGATCAGTAAGCCGGAATTTGTCCTTTCCCTACTATACCAATCAACAGAACCAAGGCAAAAAATAGGAACATCTCACTTACCGTGACTGGGTAACCATAACGCTGTGAGTGCCTGCTCATTTTCCCCTGATGCTCACTTTCACTGCGCATCCTCCTGGCGAAGATGTTAGTCTGCTCCACTATACTCTCCATGACCTCCTCAGAGAAATACAGGTGGAAGAAATCCACCCAGCTGGAGCCTTGGTGGATATGTGGAACAGTGCAGCTAGACTGCCACTCCTCTGTGAAGGGGTGAATCGTGGGTTCAAAATCACTCCCGTCCCCCCAGACCAACGACACATCACTGTTTCCAACCTCGTCACCATCGTCGCCTTTGTCAGGGTGTGGAGGAGAGGGTAGTATGTGTGGTTGGGATGGTAGACAGTGGCGCCCTTCCTCACTCGCGGTCCTCTTCCTTCTCCCTTTTCCTTTTCCCTTAGCCTTCTCTTTTGCCCCTTTCTCCACATCACGGGGGCTGTGGAGAGGGAGCGCGGGAATACTGTGGAGAGAAAGATGTGCTTGGGAGCGGCGCCACATCTCCTGCCTGCCGCCCAGGTGCACCACGTGGGAGCGCCCCTACACTTCCGCCATCCCCAGACAAACAAACAGGCCCATACCTTATACGCCACCTCGCTCCTTCCATTACACGCGTTGAGATGTGCTCCGAGCCCAGCCATGTGGCAACACCACGTACACTTGCTCTCTTCTCGTTCTCGTCCGACCGTTCGTGCACACGCTCGAGAGAGGTGTGTCCACGTCCTCGTGGTCTAGCCTGGCCTGCCTGATGATAGGTAACATACTGCCGCTTCTTAGGTGACAGTACCTCCTCGTCACTGCTACTCGTCTCCTTGTCCGGAAGCACATAGTCTTTGTCCCGGACATCGTCGTCAAGAGGCGAATCACTATCTTCAGTGAATTCCTTGGCTGGGTAGGTGTCAAGGACGGCTTAAATTTCCTCCTCAGAGAGACATCGCCACGCCATGTCTGTCCTGAGTCACTGCTACAAGGTGAGTGGCCGAGTCACAGATGAGCATGGGTCATGTGGGGTTCTGGAGTGTCCCCATATGGCGGCTTCTAGAGGTGTCATGCGTTTACGTACCAAAAATCACTCGCGAATCTTGAAAAATGTGCAAACGATGGGCCTTTCAATTCCATAACGTACAATGCATGTTGTTGGGTCTCAGCGTGGAAAAAGCTTGCAATGTGCAACGTACGTTGGGTGCACGGGGCGGGTTAATGGAACACTGTTTTGAAGTGTGCATGAAATAACCAATAATAATAATAATTAACTAGAGACTAGCTTAGAATAAGAGTCTTGCATACAACAGACCAGCAGGCTCAAATCTCAAAAGGAAACTTGAAGTGAATTTCTGTTGCCTATTGTATAGTCTAATGGAGAAAATGTATGCAATGACGTTTGAGCCATGGAAGAGCTACGCACATACAGCGGAAATTGTTTACTGGGAAATACAACAGCTCTGGGTCGACCTGGACCCTCGTCACGCATGTTCCTATCTGAAGAGGGTCCATTTGGGGCCGACACTTTACAATGAACACAAGGTCATTATTAAATCCACTGGCATCTCTTTACAGATATTTGTTTCAAGAGCTTTAGTTTACCCTATACATGTTTATTTGATGTTGCAAATTATTGGAAAGATTATTTTTTACATTATCGTAACCTCATCTAACCACGTGAAAAGAGAAAATAATGTATTCAGGTGGCACTGCTTTACCATGCAGAACAACAGAGACCCCTACAGTCCCGACCAAAACACTTCGTCCCTTATATATCTTTTACGGGGACGGATAAGTTTAATTTAATTTCTGAGAAAAACTTTTCCGACCACCAACAACATCAAATTATATCATTTTGGATAGTAAAAATGAAACACGAGTAAAGAAGTAAAAAACACTGAAAAGAGTATCCCGCAAAGTAATAACAAAACAGAACTTCATCTTATGGTATAAATAACACAATTGTGTATATCACGGCATTGAGAGGTGCTGGAAGAAGCCATGTTCACATGATGCCACCGACAATACTGAATGGCTCTGATGCCTGGTAATGCATGCGTCTCAGAACTGCCTCTCTATCCATTTAACCCCTTAACCGAGGGGTTGTCGGAGGCGCGCCGTGCCCATCCCGTGGGGCAAATCTGCACTCCGACTGACTTTTTAAAAGTATTTACCAAAAATCAGTTATTAGTCCAAGAATATTACAATTATATATCCTTAGGGCATATACCTTCAGCTTTCTCCCGGGATGTTTTTTTTAGCACTCGTCGACTATCGTAGGACTTGTGGAGACTTCTGAAGTTGGGTAACTTTACACTTCCCGACGTCCCGTAATATGAATACCACTGCTTGATATTAACACTAGAAACACTATTCAATGATTTCCAAGTAGTTTGGAATCCATACTAAAAAAAAAAAACACTGTGAAAGCAATGTAAAATACGAGTTTGTACGAGCCTCCCACTCGCGCTAATTCACCGCTGGTATTGTCTTTTCTTATTCATATACACACTCACACTTTATTATTCCTAGTACTTTTTTCACTTATATATATCTACAGTCCTTTACCGCTTCCCACACGATGTTTAATAGTGGTAGAGGTTACAGGGCCTTTTATAATGGGCGCAAAAGCGGCAGAAATGGAGGTGCGCGACTGCGACGTGCCTCCACATTGAAGGATGACAGTGAACTAAGATGTACTGTACGTATCTCGGTAGCCAAGAGTTGAAAATGTCAGTTACTAATGTATATGCTAAGAAATAAGTCGTAGGAAATCTAGACAATACATAATAAATTAGGTAGTTCCAGGTGAATATAAATATCACTCAGGCTTCTCCCTTCCTTTCTCATATACATTTATACTGCGAGAATAGCTCATACGGCATATTTGACGGGGGGAAAAGCAGGGGAAATTAGCGAACGAGTGCAGGTTGGATGTTGCCAAG
>JAGKTI010018303.1:0-17810 GCA_018397915.1 Birgus latro | reverse complement strand
AAACTAATACAGCTAGTGAGAAACTCTTGAACATCCCGATTTACTGGATCAAGTTGAGCCAACTGACGGCAAGAGTGTCGATGAATCGAAACGGACTGTTTGTGTTAATGGGAAATTACTGGTATTCCCAGATCCCCATTTATTAACAAATTGGGATGACAACCCATTTCCTATCCAGTCAGTAAAATGTCTTGAGCATACTGCATGGAATCTCGTAGCCTTCCATCCTCCATTCCTGTACATCTTTTTCCCCAGAACTTTCGTAGTTCTGGTTCCTTCTTCGCTGAGGGAAATTTCGCCCAGCCTCTAACTTCAGCCACAAAAGGATACTGATTAGCATTTTTCTTGAATCCGGTGAGCAGCCTACCACTGCACAAACAGACATATGCATCGTCACTGCAAATGCCTGAGAACCGCTGTGTTTATTGTTGATGGTCCGAGACTCATCCCTAGAATGATAATCGTGCACCTGGCAGCATGGCGGGCATCTTCATAAAGATGCCAGAGATTCCTCATTTCATATCTTGGCCAGTATATATCGACATACACAGACAGTAACATCCGTTTATATTACGTTCTACAATCTTACCACAGTTTCTGGGTACATAATTCGTCACTTCAGTAACAACTGGCTGTTCTAGAATGTGTAAAAGGGCCCTAAACTGGTATTTGTTAAATTTCCCTACAAATTTTGCATTATCCACACAATGATGACATGATTTTATTGATGTGTTTCTCCTAACGCTTCCTATCACATCCACATCCACACCACAATGCTCCTTCACTTCCCTATTTGTCAGTCTGTCTCCATGTGACTCCACATGCTCCTTGCAAATAACTCATTTCCACTGCTCTCAGTCTTGACTTCTGTCCCTCTAACGAGGTCCAAGCTTCACTTCCATACGTTGGAGTTGGTATCACAATACTGTCATGTAGTAGCTTTTTCACTATGCTCACTTCCCTGTTTCTTATCACTGCTTTCAAGGAACCAGCAACCTTTCTTCCCTGTTTTACCCATTCAAGCACTTCACCTTCTAAACTTCCATCCTTACTCATCGCACTACCTAAGTACTTAAACGCACTCACATTTTCCAGTTCCTCCTCATCCAGCCTCAATGTACATACACTGACTTCACTTCTCTCAAAGACCATCAGTTTACTCTTTTCTAAATTCACATTTAGATTCCATTTCTTACACACTTTCCCAAATTCATCCACCAAGCCTTGCAGCTCCCCTTTCACTAGGGTCCTCCAACATCCACTGCCCTACCTTGTATCTCTTTTATAACCCCATCCATATACAGATTTAACAACCATGGAGACATGACACATCCTTGTTTCAATCCAACCTTCAGATAGAAAAATTCACTCAGTTCACTATCCACATGCACTGCAGCATTAACACCCTCATACATACTCTTCACGGCCTTCAACAACTTCACATCTATTCCATATATTCTTAATACTTTCCATAATCCTTGTCTATCCACCCTGTCAAATGCTTTCTCCAAATCCAAAATCCATGAAGGCTGCACACAACTTCTTTCCCTTCCCTAGAAACTTTTGCACTAAAGATCTAAGAATGAATATCTGATCTAAACAACACAACCTCTTCCCTTCCTAAAACCTCCCTGTTCTTCTCCAACTAATTCCTCTGTTATTTCCCTAACTCTGTCAATAAGTATCCTACCATATACTTTTCCTATTACACTTAGAAGGCAAATGCCCCTATGATTACCACACACTTCTTTTTCCCCTTTTCCTTTGTACACGAGAATAATTTTACCTGACTTCCAATCCTCCGGGACTTCACCTTCCTCCCAAGCCAATCTGCACATCTTCCACATCTATTCTATTACTATCTCTCCTTCATGCTTCAACTTTTCACCACACACTCCATCAATACCTGGGGCTTTCCCCATTTTAACTTTCTTCAGTGCTCCCACAACTTCCATCCTATTGATTTCTTCCTCTCTTCTCACATCCCTCCTTCTCCTTGTCATTCCCCAGCCACTTATACTTCCATTACTTTCATTCTCTATGTTCAATAGTTCCTTAAAGTGTTCTCTCCATCTGCTCACTTTTCTCCCTGCTCCACTAGTAATCTACCATTTTTATCTTTTACTCTGCAACTACACTTCTTTGGCATCCTGTCTAACTCTCTCTACCTCTTTCCAGAACATTTTCTTACATTCCCTCTACTTTACACTCAAATTCCTTCCAAATTCCTCATCCACTCTGTCATACTCTCTCTTTCTAATTTTTTCACCTCTCTCTTCCTCTCTACATCAGGGGGCACGGTGGCTCAGAGGTAGAGCATCGAGCTCCGGACCGGGGGGTCGCGAGTTCGAGCCGCGCCCGGGACTCCCTTGCCGGGAGGGGTAGCGCCCTCCTGTTACCAAGCGGGGCTATATGATCTCATTGTAAGGTCTAGCTCGGGGGATTCTTTAATCCTTTTTTTTTCCTCTCTACATATAACTCTCATTTCCGTATCTCGACTTCTTCGACGCCCCTGTTTCTCATCCACTCACTATATGCTTTCTCCTTTTGTGCCACAACCTCTCTCATCTCTTCAATCCACCATGCTTTTCCTTACACCCCCCTTCGTCTTCTCTTCACCCCACACACCACCTCACATGCTGCACGGATTTCTTCTGTGAATATCTTGCACACACCTTCCACGTCCCCCATCTGCTCCAATCTATATTTACCCAATCGCTCCTCCATTTCCCTTTTATATTCTGCCTTTTTTCCATCCTCTTGTAACTTTTTCACCCTCCTTGTAAGAACTACTTCCTCCTGTCCTTCCCTTCTTCTGTTTCTCCATTTCGTTTGGACTTTGATTCTGACCACCGCCAAGTGGTGGTCCGAAAGTCCACTCCCCCAACCTCTATATACTCTTGCATCCATTACACATCTTCTTATCCCTTCATCCACACACACTTAATCAATCATTGCCTTCCGTTCATTTAGTTCACCATCCACCCTTCTCATCACTCTCCATGTATACCTATTGATCATTTTGTGCTTGAAGAGGGTATTAGCTATCACCAACCCCCTCTCGGCACAAATGTCCACTAAAGCACTCCCATTCTCATCCATCTTTGCAGGCACAACCCACTCACCAACTGCTTCATCCACCTTCACATTCCCTACCTTTCCATTCATATCTCCAATCAAAAACACTCTCTCATTCCTTTCAAACTTTTCCATACATGCTTCCCCATTTGTCCAGAACTCTTCCCTTGCTCTGCTTGCACGATCTTGCTTTGGCGCATACACTCACACAATCGCCCACATTTGTAGTCCCACTTTCAATCTTACCCACACAATCCTTGAACTAACTGATCCATACTCTCTTATATTCTCCTTCCATCTGTTGCTCACAACAATACATAGTCCTTCTTTTGCCCTCTGATTCTCACATACTCCTGCGCATATACCCCATCCATATTCCCATTCTCTCACATTCTCACCTCGCCATTTAGTTTCAGTTAATCCACATACATCCATTTTCGCATCCTCAAGCACCTGGACAATCTCTCTTTCTTTCACCTCATCATTTGTACCCCTTACATTCCACGTAGCTATCCGTACCAAGTCATTTGTTCCGTACTTAGTCATCTTCTGGTGATTCCTGGTCCGAGGCTTCTTGTTCGTATTTTTAGTTTGTTGTTCGGTCATCCAATCATGTTGGCAGTGTCGGATCGAGTGTTCGAGAAAAGACTTGGCATTGTTGCACCTTCATCATCCCCCTAGTCAAAATAAGGTATTGTGGTATGTTAACTTTAGGGTAGGCCTTAGATGCTTATGAGTAGGTTGGTTTAATGTTATAACACAACTTTTCTGTTGATTTTTTGGTTTGATTAGCTGAATTGTTGTATATATTTTCGAGCGAAGGCACAACGTTGCTGAGTATTTTCTCGCTGAACACGGTCCGACGTTGCCAGTGTAACTGAATGACCAAGTATACCCAAAGAAACACACACACACACACACACACACACACACACACTGCCTGGATATCTTCCCTCACAATCGCACAGTCAGAACTGCTTGGAAAAGTATAGATAATAGATTATTGCACTCTCACACCTGAGCACTCACAACACGGCTTGCCCTCATTAAACATTCCCAATCTGGCTTATTTGTACAAACAGTTAACCACAACTTTGGTGTCAAGTTACTTGCCCTGGGTACCGCTCTCTCCTTGCCCCCAAAGCCCCCCACCACTCTCAATCATCCGACTCCACAACTTATTAACGTCTATCAGAGCCCGCACAGGCTTGGTAGATGAGTTTGGGAGAGTGTGTAAGAAACGGAATCTAAAGGTGAATGTAGGGAAGAGTAAAGTGATGGTCTTCGAGAGAAGTGAAGCCAGTGAATGTACAGTGAGATTGGATGGGGAGGATATGGAGAATGTGAGTGCATTTAAGTACTTGGGTAGTGTGATGAGTAAGGATGGAAGTCTGGAGGGTGAAGTGCTTGAAAGGGTGCAGCAGGGAAGGAAGGTTGCTGGTTCGTTGAAAGCAGTGATAAGAAACAGGGAGGTGAGCATGGAAGTGAAAAAGTTGTTACATGACAGTATTGTGATACCAGCTCTAAAATATGGAAGTGAAGCTTGGACCCTGTTGGAAGGACAGAAGTCAAGAGTGAGAGCAGTGGAAATGGGTTATTTGAGAGGAGCATGTGGAGTCACATGGAGAGACAGACTAACAAATGAGGAAGTGAAGGAGCGTTGTGGTGTGGTTGTGGACGTGATAGGAAGCGTTAGGAGAAACACGTTAAGGTGGTTTGGGCATGTGGAGAGGATGGAGAGTGAGAGACTGACGAGGAGAGTGTATGTGAGTGAGGTGGAAGGGGCGAGAGGGAGGGGGAGGCCGAGGATGAGATGGAGGGATGGAGTGGAGAGGTACAATACATGAGAGAGGGGGGTGTGAGTTGGGAGCGGGGTAGTGAAATGGCGGGGGACAGAGCGACATGGAGGCGATTTGTTTGTGGCCACCCCGTTCGGGATTGAGGCGTCTGGCAATAGATAGATAGATAGATAGAAACTGCACACAGTGTAACAGTGCTCCAACACCTCCCCCCCCCCATTTAGACCCAAGCCCTAATAACAAACTTTTAAGTGATATATCAGTAATAATCAGTCTGCTAAGTCCCTGCGATATGGTGTTGTGCACAATCTATTATAAAATTGCCTTACTGATATACTTCTTTGTGTATGAAATCCCCATAACTCTGGTAAACTTGGTGTGAGTCATGTCTACCGATATCATTAAACACAGTAACAGTGCAAATACAGTATATGTATCATATATCTGTGTGTTTTTTTTTTAATTCAATGAAGAAAGGTCCAAAGGCCAGGGGCCTGCAAATTGCTTCCTTCAAGGAAAAAAAAAATAACAGAGAGTCAAAGTCAAGATCCATTAATTTCGAGATGAATGGACACACTGCTTTTGAATGACTGGAGATCGTAGGCAGTAGGAAAAACAGACAAAAGGAGACAGTTCCAGACTTGAGCTGTTGCATACATGAAGGACTGAGAGTAGCGGTTAACTTGCATTATAGAGGTGGACACAAAAGGGATGAGAGTTTGTTGCTAGACGGGTGCTACGTGCCCACCGTAGTGGTGGAGGAATGCAAGCAGATAATTCAGAGGAGCAGTGACCATTGATGTAGATATAGATGAAGAAGCAACAATGTGGCGAAGAGACAGAGGTTGAAGGGAGCCAGTAAGAGGAGGAGAGTTAATGAGATGAAAAACCTTTGACCCCACCCTGTTGAGAAGTGTTGTGTGTGGGGAGCCTCCCCACACATGAGAGTTGTACTCTACACAGGGGCGAATATTTCCGTGTATGAAGTCAACAACTGTGTGGGGGTAAGGAAGGTACGGAGTCAGCTTAACACACCCAATCTCTTGGATGCAGATTTTACGAGAAAGATAATATGTTCTATCCAAGATAAATCCCGAGAGAATGAAACCCCAAGTATGTATAAAGATGATGCAGGATTGAGGTGGATATTATTAAAAATTAGAGGTTACTCCTGTGGAAGATTTTATCGGGTTGATTGATGAAAGAACTGAGTTTTTGATGCATTAAAAAAAAAGATAGCTATTTTTACCCCAATCAGGGATATGAACCAAGTCAGACATGGCCTCATCCATTGTTTGTTGAAACAACTGCTGAGTTGGATGCTGCAGGAAGCGAATGGAAAGGTGACAGGTGGTGTCATCAGCGTATGAGTGGATAGGGTTAGATGTACAGCTTAGAAGGTCATTGACCAATTAAAGGAAAAGAGTTGGTGACAGGACAGAGCACTGAGGAACACGACTATTGGTAGCTTTACGAGAAGAACAGTGGCTGTCTACAACAGCAGCTATAGATGAATGACCAGAAAGGAATCTAAAGATGAAGGCAAAAACAGAAGGATAGAAACTATAAGAGGGTAGTTTGGAAGACTGAGATTTGTGCCAGACCCTATAGACAGTCTTTGAGATGTCAAGTGCAATGGCAAAGCTTCACCAAAGTCCCGAAATGAGGACGACGAGGAGTCTGATAGATAGGTGAGAAGATCACCAGTGGAGCGTCCCTGGCGGAACCCATACTGACGATCGGAAAGAAGGTTGTGATGGGAAAGATGCATTAAATTTTTTTCCGTTAAGAACAGACTCGAAAACTTTAGAAATACAGGATGCTAAAGCAACTGGGCGATAGTTACAGGGCTGGGAATGGTCAATCTTCTTTGGGACCGGCTGAATGAGAGTTAACTTCCGGCAAGGAGGAAAGGTGCAAGTTCATAGACAAAGACGAAGGACTTTACCTAGGCCGGGTGTAAGCACAGAAGCACAGTTCTTGAAGAGAACAGAAGGGACCCCATCAAGCCCATATGCCTTGTTAGTACTGAGGCCAGTAATGGCAGAAAATACATCACTGGAAGAAATTCTAACGTTAATAATGAGGAAGTCAGAGAGGGGAAGAGATGGAGGGACAGCACTGGAATCGTCTAAGGTGGAAATGGAGTAGAAAGTCTGAGTGAAGAGGTCTGATTTATCAGTAGAAGTAACAGCTGCAGAGCTATCAAAGTGGAAAAGAGGAGGGAAGGATGATGAGGTAAAGTTGTTAGGAAGGTTTTTGGCAAGATGCCAGAAGGAGGTGGGAAGAATTCGAGTTCGAAATTTCAGAGCATTTAGTATAGATGAAATTATTTTTAGCAGAGCGAAGAACAGACTTAGCACGATTCCGGGCAGAAACATAGAAAAGATGAGATTCATGGGTGGGTTGGCTCCGGTACCTTGTTTGTAGGCCATCTTCTTATTGTGGACAGCTTAAGAACAAGTGTGATTAAACCAAAGTTTCTTCGCATTAGTCAAAGGATATGAGAAAAGATTGTATGCTTCCATTCCCGAGAGAAACACCTACGTAATGCGCATGCCAGACTCAGATAGCTCTCGGCCATAGAAGCAATAATCATTCCAGGGAAAATTAAAATGGTGCTGCCTGAGGCCCCCCCCCCCCCAATCAACAACTCCAAAGTGCCACAACCGACGTATTTTTGGAGGGTTCATAGGCCATACTGGAGCGATAAGACAGGTTAAGGTGATAAGTTTTTGATCAGAGGAACCCAACGGAGAGGAAAGATTAACAGTGTAAGAAGAAGGATTAGTTGTAAGGAAGAGGTCAGGTATGTTGGAACTCTCTCCAAGGCGGTCAGGGATACAGCATCATCTAAGCTGAATATAATGAGTGACTGATTTAAATAATTCATATATGTTTTTGGCTAATAATAGGTATCATCATATCTGATGTATACGGAATGTGATATAATCAGACCGTAACCTACAATAAGATTCCGTTATTATGTAACGTATAATTAATATCTGCCATACGATCAGCCACATACGATCAACCACTGCAGTGCTATAAGACCAAGAGAAGTATGATGAGTCCTTGTGCTGTACTAACATGAAATACGACGATTTTACTCTTGTGATAATCTTGTAATGAAGGTGTGATACATTGTCAGACAAAACATCTTTGTGTACGAAGTTTCTCACAATAAAGGTGAGCGTTTTATTGTCCAATATGTATTTAGTAAGTTAAGATATGCAACCATATTGTCTGACACAGTGAATAAGGAAGATGATAGGTATAATGGACATTCGCTATATTACTGAGCAATTCAGTGCCGTTGTATCAATAATTTTATGATGTGTTCTTGTATTAACATACAGTTGGCAATACCGTTACTCAGGGCTGTAAAAATGTACTAATATTTTACCAGCAAACATTAAACTCAGCAACACCATCAACTACTGAGATATTACAGTGTATTTTAACATATATGTTTTATAGTAGTATAGTATTATGGTGTTATTATAATAGTGGTAATACGTGAGTAGTATTAAATTAATGTGATATATACAGGGTGGGCCAAAAGTTACTTTACAGTTATATTATTTGATTAACACAGTTATATTACAATAAAACACAGTTATTTCTTATCTTCGAAATTAATTTGGATGCAAGATGGTACACCTTCTCACTACGGTAGGAATGTGAAAGAATTTCTCAGTAACACTTTCGACATATGAGTTAGAAGATGGGGTGCTGTTGAGTGGTCTGCAAAGTCACCTGACCTAACGCCACGTGTTTTCCCAGTTTTGGGGATGATTAAAGAGAAAGTTTACAAGACAAAGCCTAGAAGTCTTCGAGAATTGAAAGAAAAAATAACAGCATCTGACAACTTCAAAAATGATCATGAGTTGAGAAGATGAATATGCCAATCTGTGTCTAAGAGGTGTCACTTCTGTTTGGGGGAAGAAGCAGGTCATTTTGAACATTTGATTTAAACTGATTTTTTATTTACATTATGTACACTTAACTTAGATGAAGTATTATTGGTGTACACTTTATCTGGTTGAAATATAACTGCGTTAATAAAATAATATTTTGGTAAATAGACTATATTATGTCTATCTATCTATCTATCTATCTATCTGTATCTACCTATGTATGTATGTATCTATTTATCTATATAATATCCATAGAATTGCAGTGTGAATCAATGCCATCCCACGTCCTCTGCTCAAGGTAGGAAATTTATGAATTAAGGTAACATTAACTACTAACACTTGTATATACTTTCCCCTACTTGTATATTTTCAGCCAAAAATCTGCCAGATTACTAATATATCGATAATTATTATCGCCTTCAACAAGGTGAGGCGATATAGTTTTTTTTCGGCGTGCATCCGTGAATGTGTGTGTGTGTGTGTGTGTGTGTGTGTGTGTGTGTTTCTGTTGCCAAAGTATTTCGAAAAGTTGCGCACGGATTTTCACAAAAAAACCTTCAGGAAATAGCAACTACTTGGATGTGCAGAATCTTTTCTTTTGGTGATGATTTCATCAAAGGCGACAGAATGTCAGCCGTTATATACAGTCCTTTCAATGCAAAGAATCAGCGTGTTCCGAATATTAACGTCAGTCATGGACTCATAGGTGACAGAGAAATACTGTACAGTACCAAAGTATTTCTATACGGTTCCAATGCTTTCAGCGCTATGACTAATATCGTTTCCCGTGGGGGAAAAAAAAAAGTCTGGTTGTAGCCTGATTGAAATATCTGAAATATGGACTGGCTTTTTGCGATTGAAATATGGACTNAGATTACTAATATATCGATAATTATTATCGCCTTCAACAAGGTGAGGCGATATAGTTTTTTCCGGCGTGCATCCGTGAATGTGTGTGTGTGTGTGTGTGTGTGTGTGTGTTTCTGTTGCCAAAGTATTTCGAAAAGTTGCGCACGGATTTTCACAAAAAACCTTCAGGAAATAGCAACTACGTGGATGTGCAGAATCTTTTCTTTTGGTGATGGTTTCATCAAAGGCGACAGAATGTCAGCCGTTATATACAGCCCTTTCAATACAAAGAATCAGCGTGATCTGAATATTAACGTCGGTCATGGACTCATAGGTGACAGAGAAATACTGTACAGTACCAAAGTATTTCTATACGGTTCCAATGCTTTCAGCGCTATGACTAATATCGTTTCCCGTGGGGGAAAAAAAAAAGTCTGGTTGTAGCCTGATTGAAATATCTGAAATATGGACTGGCTTTTTGCGATTGAAATATGGACTGGCTTTTTGCGATTGAAATATGGACTGGCTTTTTGTGATTGAAATATGGACTGGCTTTTTGTGAAACACGGTGGCTGATTTCTGTACAGGATTGCGAAATTTTCTTCACACTAGGTCTGTAGGCAGCCTGTATTTTAGCAATCGACAAATTTTGGCAGTCGATTAGCACAGGACCCATAAATGTTTTTGCTTTGTTATTTTTATTATGATTATAATTAATATTATTTAATATTAATATACAGTATGCTTTAACACCATCTCTCCTCTGACACCTACGTGTAACACTACAATTCACAAACACATACACAGACATACAGCAGACACCGCCATCCGAAACCTCCAGCCACACAGCATCCTTCATAAGCACCTCAGGAGACATGCATCTCTTAAATAAACTATCCCGCGGAGAAAGGCACGGGTGCACCTGGCAGACTACGATGTTGCCTTCATCCTTCCAGAACCATCACAAAATATAGCCCACAAACAATCGACTATGCTCACAGTGTAGTGCAGCCCCCCACACCACAGCATACTTACCTCATCCACTTCACTCTCACTATATAGATATTCCCTCAAAATAACTCGGCAAAAGATTTCCGGGAGCACCCAACTGAAATGGCTGGTTTCCTGCAGTGCACTGAGCTCACATCCAGATAAGCCTGGGATATCAACGACAATTCCCTCTTTCCTCTGTCGTCTTCTTTCTCCTTTATTTTTATTTTATTTATTTTTTTGTTTCCTAATCATTATCTATACTGTTCTCTTTTTCTCCTTCTTTTATAATGCCGTGTCTGTCTGTCTGTCTGTCTCAATTATTTTCTTCATATCATATCCTTCCCATTTTCCTCGCCCCATCTTCCTTCACTTTCCCCTCCTTCACTTCGACCCCTTCCTTTCCTCTTCATTGTCATTTTTTTCTTCTTTTCGCTTCTTCCGTTCCGTACTTTCTCATTTTCTTCACTTTGTTGTCTCAGTCACATCCGCCTCCCTTTTCCCCTTGTCTGCCTCTGCATCTTCTCATTTCCTTCAGCTCTCGTCCCACTTCCTTACCTTTTTTTTCGCCTCGCCTCGCCTCACCTCCCCCATTTTATTCTGCTTTAATCCCCTCTCTTTTCCTTCCACGCCTCCTCTTTTCTTTCTGCCCTCTTCCCTCCGCCTTTCTTTATTTATTTGTTTCCACGCCTGCTCGTCCATTCTGTTGCTTCCCTTCCCCCTTATTTACCTTTCCTCCTCCATTTTTCGTATGTTATTTCGCCTTGTCATCCCTTCTTTCTATTCTTCCCTCTTTCCGTTTCTCTCTTTCGAGTCTTCGAGTTCTGCACTTCCTTGCTGTTACTTTTACTTCCCTTTAATCTCCTCTTCTTCTTCATTCCCGCCTTCCTTGTCTTTCTCTTCTTCATTCTATCTTCTTGTTTCTGCCCTCGTATTCCTTACTGTCGCCTTCCTCTTTCCCTTCCATCATTTCCTCCTTTGTACCTGTGTCATCGCTCATCTTTGCTTTCCTCTTCCTCCCTCCTTCTCTTAGTCTTATTATTATCCTTTTGTCCCTTTCCTTCCTCGCCCCGCTCTGCCTCCCTCCTTGCCATTGCCCCTCTCCCTCCCTGTTCTCCACCCCCTCCCCCAGGTAAGCCACAGTGATCATGTTTACGAGGCTATGTGAACCCCTGCGCCTATCTATAACTTAGCGCCTGCACCATGAACGACCCTCCGCCACCACCACCACCACCACCACCACCACACCGTCGTCCCACCAGACCAGGAGCTAAGATTTTCCCGGGTGCTCTCCCATCACGGTTATTGGAAAATGATCAGCTATTGTAACCCTATTACAGTTAATGAAAACAACTCAACCATTAAAAACTGCTGTTAGTTATTAACACATACCTGAATAATTTAAAGCTGTTGAACTGTAATTGTCTATAAAGATCTACATTCAGGTTCCTATGATCCATCTTGTTAAGTATATAAATTAGTGTTTTTATCAATTACTGAAATTGGAAAAGGTTACAGTTTACTTCTATAGAAAGTCATCAGTAAGTACAATGAGAAAAAATTAGAACGTTTTCATCTACCAACAAATATTTGTTGCCTTTAGTTAAAAAGAAATCATAGTTCCTGATCACATTCACTTGCTTTTAAAATCCTGGCCCTACCACCCTAAATATCTTATGGCCAGTCTTCACCACGCACTGAGTTAGGGACAGGAGGCGCACATTTTAAGTTTCCTATAGTCTGGCAGTTTCTTGTAGGCTGCATCAAAATTGTGAGAGCTTAAATACATACACTTTGAACGATTTTTCCGTTGTCAAGGTTAGGTTTAGGCTCTTGTAAAAAAATAATTTTTGGTCACTGTGACCTTAAGGCAGCGCTGACCTTGCTGGGCACTGCACTGAGGGTACATCCTCAGGTGGAGAGAATTCATTTAACATCCCGCTTGTTAAAACTGCAGCCGCCAGAGCCGCGACAGACAGACAGAAAACTCTCCTCCCGGCTCAAGTGCGCTAATGCCCTCAACTTCCTCTTCGGGAACAGGGTATCAAAAAATGAAAGACCACATTTTATAGTGCATATCACAGAACTTACTCATGACAGCGGAAAAAATAAATACCAACATGTTGACCAACTCAGTAAGTTTTTGTGGGTAATCAGGTTATGCTTTTCTCTGCACTAAGTGCAATATTTAAACAATCATATCACTTACCACTCAAGGGCTGGCATATGCGAAGTTAATGGGATCAACATTTTACGAAGCTGTTTCTCCATAGCCATGCAGATTACTGAAATGAGTAAAACTAGATACTTGAGATTACTAACAATAAAAATGTGCCATACATGAAGAGTGAAAAGTGTGAATCATTTGAAACAGTGGACAACAGCACTTAGAGAAGCTGTAACAAAGGACATGCTTAGTTATGCTTGGAGTTAATTTGATTACCAGTTGGATGCCTGACGCTCCAAAGTGAAGCTCGTGTAGAAAGTTACTAATAACAAATGTAAAAATCTCTGAAATGTATATGTAGTCATTTCAATAATTTCTATTGGCATATCAAGATGGTCTCATTAATTGTTGACCACTCATTTACAACGCCTGCGCCAACCCTGAAGTATAACGGGTATGGTAAATTAGTATTATACCTAAGGAGGTGCACAGAAACGCCAAACGTGGCAGTTGCTGTACTTGCAACTCGGTTTGTTCCAGTTTCTTAATTCAGATAATTTAAATACCACTGTTAAATGTGGTCAGTCATTTTCGGACACCTTTAGAATCCGATGACTTCCTTGCTTGATTCCACCAGATAAGTTCCTTCAATTTGTGGGAGACTTTTCGAAATTAAGAGATTAGTTAATTATGACCTACATTAACTCCTTCCTGACATGAATTAAGTCCTCTGGTGGCAGCATGAGTAAAAAGGGAAATACGTGATCGTAGTAAAACATTCAAACTTCAATATATCAATGGTCCCTTTTTATGCAATTTACATGCAGTAACTGACGCGCCTACGTGAATATTAGATAACCTGATTATATGCTGTATATATATATATTAGACATTTCGTCATAATCCAGTTACAACCACCCTACCCAGTCCAGCAACCAGGTTCACTGTCCTGTTCCGTACTCGCAACGCTGCATAGTATGTCTGTCTAAGTAACCATCTGTCTGTCTTTGTACCGCCTGTGTGTGTGTGTGTGTGTGTGTGTGTGTGTGTGTGTGTGTGTTTGTATCTCCTGTCTGTGTCTATATCCACCTGTGTGTATACACTCCTATATATGTGTCATACTAACCCGCTTGTGTCTGTATACCCACTTGTCCGTGCATTTGTATACCCATCTGTCTGTGTGACTATACTTACCTGTTTCTATGATTATACCTACCCATCTGTGTAATTATATCCACCTGTCTGATTATACCCGCCTGTCTGAGAAACTATAACCACCTGTCTGTGTGGCTATACCAACCTGTTTGTGTGATTATGCTCACCTGTCTGAGTGACTGAGTGACCACCTTTCAGTGTAATTTTACTGACTTGTCTGTGTGATTATACCCACCTGTCTGTGATTATACCCACCTGTTTGTTTGATTTAACTGATTTCTCTATGTAAATATATTCACCCTTCTGTGTGATTATAATCACCTTTCTCTTATTATACCCACCTATCTGTGTTATTATATCCACCTGTCTATGATTATACCCATGTGCTTGGGGGATTATATCCAATTGTTTGTGTGCGTATACCCATCTTTCTTTACGTCTTCATCACCACCTGTCTGCGCGTCTATACAATATACTCACCTCTCCTTATGTCTGTATAACTACCTGTCTGTCAGTAGGTCCGCCCACCTTTCATTCTACACACTCGTTTACCTTTCTCTTTTCCAACCTTTTACTCTGTATGTCTGTACGAGTATAGCCAGCAGCCTGTCTGCATACCATCCTACCTGTCTGCCTGTCTACTCACCTCCCTGTCTGTCTGGATAACTACTCGCCAGTCTTTATCCCAACCTGTCTGTCCTTGTACCCAGCTGTATCTGTGTGTATATCCATTTGTCTGTTTACTCATCTCACTGTTTGTATACACATCTGTCTGGCTGCCAGTATAGTGTATGCCCATATGTGTGTCTACGCCGATACCCACTTGTTTCTGTCTCTATACATACTTGTCTTTGTATACCCTTCTGTGTGTCTGTCTGTAAACCCACGTATGTGTCTGTATGCCCAACCTCACTTGTCTCTGTCCGTATACCCACCTATCTGTCAATTGTCTCTGTTTGTCTGTATACTCATCTATCTGTCTGTCTATCCACTTGCGAGTTTTTCTCTTACATACCCTCCTCCTCCTCTCCCCGTAGTCATCTACCTCCTATCTCCGCCCTCCTCCTCCTTCTTCGCCACTAAATTTCACTTTCTCATTATGACCTTCTTCCTGTCGTTCTCCTCCTTCTCCTAATCTTCGCATCATCACTGCCTCCTTCCCGCCTCACTACCTCCTTCTCCCAGCAGCATCTCAGCCACTCACTAAATCTATCCCGCCAGGAAGCTCTTGCCTTAATTACTCTCTCATCCCGTCCACAGCATTCTGTTCTCAATATCTCCCTCCCCACACACTTTCATTCGACATCCCTTCTCTTTCTCTCTCCCCACATTCCTCCTCCCTTCCTCTCCACTCTCCCCTCACACATCCATCCTCCCTCTCTCCCCATATCCCTTTCCTCCAGATGTTGATAAATTCAACATACTTTGTATCTTTTATTCAGGTGTTAGTATCCCTATTTTATATGCCTGTAGTAACTGATATGGCACTCTTGTTATCTCAAACACTTTGTTGTTACGTTTTTGGGTGTGACTTTGATTTGATTTTTTCTCCATTTAGTGAGAAGACACGTTTTTACCCACACTCCCCATCTAGTAACAGTATATCACAGTCCTATATATTGATTTTGTCCTATAGGCAATAATCCTCTGCACTTAGGTAATACCCTTTCCTTGCTGTTACTTTTTCGTTTTTTTTTTATTTAAGTAAATATTTGACATTTTCTCCTACGGGCAGTGGTGGTAAACTGTGCTTTTGTGCATAGCTGCTATAAAATTTATGATTACCGATTTTTTTTTTTTTTTTAGCAGGGATAGAGCAATATTTCCACACAGCTGCAACAAGTTTTTTATTCTTCTTCATTGTCTGCTTATGAGTACGCTATTTTACTTCCGGTTGAATATCTCGTTCCAGAAATGTCGATCATTACTTGCACTGCCTGCTCCAGACGGTTTGATCAAGGGTTTTGCTAATCTCACCATTTCTCCTGTTTGTAGAACGTGTGAACACCGACGTCAGCTGTAGGACAAATTGACTAAGGCCACTAATCTAATAACTATTCTTACCCGCACGCTAGATTCCTCATGGGAGTTGTAGCTACCAAGGTGAGCCGAAGTACTGTGAACAACACCACTGCCCAGCCAAAATTCCTGTCCCAGTGCTCTGCAGAACCAGTCTGAAGAGAAGTTTTGTTACCTCTTACACCCCACTTCCAATGTTATGTCGTTTTAGGAATTCAGACTTTGTGTAATGGAGCAAAAGCTGTAAACAAGCAGACTACCATACCGGTGACAACCTATAACAAATTTCAGATTCTCTCACACTCAGAGGAGGACCCCACGAGGTGCAGACTGTTGGAGACTTCATTGTTTGCGACCAATCAATAGAGTTTTGAGGTAGGGCACCTAGCAACAGAAAGCGCTTCTGGATACAAAGTGCTGGAGTAGATATCGTGAGCGGGATCCTTGACGAAGTGATAGACGGTTGGACTGACGATACGTTTGTGGTTGTACGGGCAGGTATGAATTACGTGGTATGGAGCAAATCGGAGGAACTGTTGCAGTGATTTAAGGTGATCCTGCGCTACCAGTGGCATACCAAGAACATGTTGATTTCAGTGACCCCTTCCTCAGATTGGAGCAGAGGACATATTCTACAGTAAGGCTTTCAGTTGAAGTAATTGGTCAACGTCCCTTTGTTTACAGGGAAGGTGAAGAGTTGTTAAACACATGAAGCAATTTCTTCCAGTAACCAGTCTTCACCTGAGGGCAGACAGTTCTGCACGCCTTGGCCGTGTCTTGAATGATGCTGTGCACTTCTGGAGAAAAAATGCAAAGCATTCTTGGGGAGGCAGGCAGTCCAACATAAACTGCAATCAGGGTAAGACAAGTATCCGAGACTCCCTGCATCAGAGAAAAAGATATTTAAACCTGATTTTTTTTTTAATGTGCTTAGGTTGTAAAATAAACTTACGGATTTAGAGACGCATGCATTTGTTGATGACTGATATTATTGACGTTACTGAATCTTGGTTGGACATTGAACTAAGAGACTTTGTGGTGGAACGCAGTCTGCCAGGTTACTCTATTTTAAGCGATGAGAGAAGTGGGTGAATGGAAGGCAGTGTGTTGCTGTATATTAAAAAAGGTCTCCACCCAGCACTAATTTCAAAGTCGTCCATCGATAATTTATGTTCAGCTTGGAAATGAATCACATGAAAAGATTACTTTTGGACGGAATAATCATCCACCAAGTCTGTCCTGTTTAGGAAACAGATTTTATGAATAAATTCCAGAATTCTGTTGATTCTAGAATACTATATTCTTAAGATATTTCAATTCACCTGTAACAAAATGGAGTTAATCCTTATCCTCACACACAAGGTAGGACTTATACACTTTCTTGCTGGAAAATTCGTTATATCAGTTGTGGAACAGCCAATATGTGGACTGATTATCTTTGATCTTGTTTTAGCAATATTAAATAACTTAGCTGATGGTGTTCATGCAGGAGATGATTTCAGTACTCGTGACCATCACATAGTAACATTTAACGTTTACTTTAGTGTCAGTAGCTTAAATTTCGGTTAGGAATCGTTCCACGCTACAAGGGAGCTGGGTTTCAGAAATAATTAATTTTAGGCGGTAACAAATGGGAACTGATTATTCTGAGCAAATAAATATCCATGATGCATGGACATGGTTTTCAGTGCATCATCATAAGCTGTGAAGGTATGTACACTGATGCGTAAATAATGGTCATTGAAAGAGTCTTAGCTAATATGGTGAGACAGCAACATCAAGAACTGCCATTCAGCAAAGAAATTTTGCTTTTAAAAACTACAAAGCCACATG
>JAGKTI010018302.1:0-17811 GCA_018397915.1 Birgus latro | reverse complement strand
TATCCTGGTTGCACTCCGTAATACCGTTCAAGTAAATATTTATTCTTGATCATTATAACGTATTTCAATGAGGGTATTAATATTTCACACACTGTTTCATGAGAGGATGTGGCAGCTCTGTGTGGTGGCATCACTTACACACTTTACACACACTTACAGATTTGACTTACATTTGTGATTATGGCGTCTGGGGAGAGAGAGAGAGAGAGAGAGAGAGAGAGAGAGAGAGAGAGAGAGAGAGAGAGAGACCAACATTTACACATTCACCAACATTCACACATTCACCAACATTCACACATTTCATCAACATTTACACATTTCACCAACATTCACACATTCACCAACATTTACACATTCACCAACATTCACACATTCACCAACATTCACACATTCACCAACTCAGCAGGTCGCCAATCCCTGCTCATCCGCCGTATCCACCCGGCACGGCTGTCACTACACCCTCCTGGCTCCCTAACACCATTTCCTAAGCGATTTATTTTGTTCATCACGCCTTGCTGTCCTGTATGCATCAAGCTGTACAGAAGTGTTAGGAATATAGTCACTAAATCCTTCTCTTCAATTTACCTCCACCCTCAGCACCAGGTGGATCTGTAACACTTAGTATTTACTAATAATTAACCCGCTACAGACAAACAACAACAAACAATAACAAAAACAACAATAAACAACAGCAACAAACAACAAACAACAACAAACAACAAACAACAATAACAACAAACAGGAAACAACAAACAACAACAATAACAAATAATAAACAACAACAACAGCAGCAGCAACAAACAACAAACAACAACAACAATATCGGTAATGTCTGCGTGGAAGTCAAGTGTACAGTACATAGTCTCGTCTGTTAAGGAAGCTCCCTAACACTTTTTCCCAAGCTATTTATTTTGCTCATTACGCCTTGCTGTCCTCCTCCGTGTTATAAAATTCCTTCCAATATCGCCCCATACTCTGCATAAATAACGTACATAAAAATATCAGCCAGTCACATAAACAATAATAAATCGCTCAGGAAGAGGTGTTTGGGTCCGTCCGCACCCAGTGAGATTGAGGCCAAGGTCAGATAAGGGATTGACAAGCGTCTGAATACAGCTCTGAAATTCCAGTCACGATCCACGTCTCACAAAGCGATTCACCATCTTCGTCACCATCACCATCACCATCACCATCATCATCATAATCACTATCATCATTATCATCTAATCCTGTGTTGCCCCATGCAAAGCGTAGGAGCCCGGGGCTAGGCAAATTGGTCCTGACATTTAAGATGAGAGTGACCAGCCTCACTCATCCCTGAGTGGCATTACGTGAGCAACCCCAACCACTCCTTGGATATAAACCTACACTGGCTCAATCCGATTGGAGCACCTTAATTACCCACTAAACCAGAATTTGGTTATATGGTTACCACCCAGCGTAGTAAATGGTAAGTTGGTGTACAGGAAACCATTTCGCTTGTCAATCAATGTAGAGTCACCCACAGGCAGATGGAAGAGGAAAGATTGAAGGAAAGAAAGACAGAAGAGGAAGGAAGGAAGAGGGGAAAGGGCAGACACGCAAAGCAGCCCTACATTGGGTTATAAGAGGGATAATAAGCTGAGAGAGGCTTGGTATGTTTCTCTGGCCTAATATTTCACCTCTTCTACTTGTCACTTTCCTCTGCTGGCTAATATTCCTAAGCTGAGAGAGGCTTGGTATGTTTCTCTGGCCATAGAAAAGTGACTGACAATCCCTAAGTGTTAAGTATATGTACTTGGATAAAAAGCAATTTTATCTCTGACTTACCGTATGTATGTATGTATATATGTAAAATGGTAGGGCATTACAGTGAAGGCTGAGAAATACAATGTAAGTTGGAAAGCACAGTGAAAGCCAGGAAGCACAGTGAAGGTAGGGAAACACAGAACAATGGAGAAGATAGGGCAACAACAAAGAAAGGTCGCAGAAAGATTATAGGGAAAACAACTGAGAAGGAAAGGCGATACAGAAGCACAATGGAGATCTATCGAGATTATAAACAAACGTAGGAAAGTTAGAATCACTCAGGAAAGAACACATTGAAGTTAAGGCTACATACAAAACAAACCATAGAACACGTAAGGCAAGATTAAGGACTTGGAAAGGCAGGGATCTCTGAAAAATTTGAATCTTGTGTTGGGGTGAAGAGCGTCAGGCCTTCATTATAAACATGGATATTACTCTGTTACTCTGTTAAAGGATACGGTTCTGATGGTGCCGTTGTTACCATTCTATAAACGGAAAGTTGTAGATTAAGTCATGGTAGGGGGGTAAAGTGGCCATCGCGTGTCTCAGCCATAATCGTGCATGTGTCCTGGACCCGAATTCCCACTACACACAACCAAAACGGTTAAGCAGATTCAAAAAACGCAACCAAAACGGCTCAGAAAATTTAAAAAAAAAAAAAAAACACACCAAAAAAACAGCTCAAAAAAAAAAAAAAGCTCAGCAAATCATGAAACACAACCAAAACAGCTCAGCAAATAAAAAAAGAAAAAAGAAAAGGAAAAAGAAAAAACAGCTGAGTAACTAAAAAAACGTCAAAACAGCTCAGCAAATAAACAAAAACACAAAAAACAGCTTAGCAAATCAAGAAAACACAACCAAAACCGCTCAGTAAATAAAATAAAAAGTTCAGTAAATTTAAAAACACAATCAAAACAGTACAGAAAAAAAAGCAGATCAGCAAGTCAAAAAACACAGTCAAACTAGCCCAGCAAGTCAAAAAACACAGCCAAACTAGCCCAGCAAGGCAAAAAACACAGCCAAACTAGCACAGCAAGGCAAAAAACATGCAGGAAAAACAGCTCAGCAAGCATGGCGGTGGGCAGAAAACATCCTCGTTCCTGGATGCTTTCCCAATAAAGAACGGGGGAAATTTGTGTATCCTCCCACCCCCCCTCAGAAAAAAAGAAAAGGAAAAAGAAAAATCCTAGAATGGCCACTGCTTACCTGGGGGCAGCCTCGATGGTTTCTTAAAAGCAAGGTGAAGGAGAAAGAAAACTAACGCGCACAACAGAAACTCGGTCACCATCTTGCCTCTTCTGTCTCTCCGTGTCCCTCTTTCTGTGTGTGTGTGTGTGTGTGTGTGTGTGCGTGTGTGTGTCTCGGCTGTACCTAAGAGTGCTGTATGCGGTGCACGGAAAGCAGGACCCCTCCCCCCTTCCACGCATGCGCAATCATTATTTCAGGGCAGAGGGGAGCGTGGGAGGGGGCAGCTGAGGATAATACGGGGCCCGGACCTGAGGGGGGGTCCGCGCCCTCCAAAATAGTTGTTATGAGGGTGGAAAATACAACATAGTGTAATTCAGTCCATAATGAAACACTACGTTACTAAATAAAATATATATTAAAGGAAGTAGGAACGATTATATCTAAACACATTAAAACAAGGCTGTGTATAACATTTACAGTAGAGAAATATTTTTAAAGTCTTAAAAAAGATTTAACGCATCTTTCCTGTCACAACCTTCTTTCTGATCGTCAGTATGGATTCCGTCAGGGACGCTCCACTGGCAATCTTCTCACCTACCATTCAGACTCCTGGTCATCCTCCTTACGGGACTTTGGCGAAAGCTTTGTCATTGCACTTGGCATCTCAAAGGCTCTCGATCGAGTTTGGCATAAATCTTTAATTTCCAAACTGCCCTCTAACAGTTTCTATCCTTCTATCTGTGCCTTCATCTCTAGCTTCCTTTCTGGTCGTTCTATAGCTGCTGTTGTAGACGGCCATCGTTCTTCTCCTAGACCTATCAACAGTGGTGTTCCTCAGGGCTCTGTCCTATCACCAACTCTCTTCCTTTTATTCATCAGTGACCTTCTAAGCTGTACATCTGACCCTATCCACTCATATGCTGATGATTCCACCCTTCACCTTTCCATTCGCTTCTCTCAGCGTCCATCTCAGCAGTTACTTCAGCAAACAAGGGATGAGGCTATGGCACACCTAATGTCTGACTTGGCTCGTATAACTGATTGGGGCAAAAATAATCTTGTTTTTAATGCATAAAAAAAACTTAGTTCTTACATCTTTCATCTCGTCAAAATCTTCCGCAGGAGTATCCTCTAATATTTAACAATATCCTATATCTTATTTAAACATATTTGTGGTTTCATTCTCTCAGTATTTATCTTAGAAAGAACGTATTACCTCTCTTGTAAAATCTGCTTCCAAGAATCTAGGTGTGCTAAGCCGACTCCGTGCCTTCTTTATCCCTGCTCAGTTGTTGACTTATTACACGGGTTTTATTCGCCCCTCTGTAGAGTACAACTCTCATGTGTGGGGAGGCTCCCCACATACAGCTGTTCTCAACAGAGTGGAGTCAAGGCTTTTCGTCCCATTAACTCTCCTTCTCTCACTGGCTCCCTTCAGCCTCTGTCTCTTCACCGCACTGTTGCATCGTTGTCTCTTCTATCGCTACTTGAATGGTCACTGCTCCTCTGAACTGTCTGCTTGCATCCCTCCACCACTACGGCGGGCACGTAGTACCCGTCTAGCAACAAACTCGCATCCCTTTTCTGTCCAACTCTCACATGTAAGAGTTAACCGTTACTCCCAGTCCTTCATGTATGCAACAGGTCAACTCTGAAACTGTCTAGCTCTGTCTGTATTTCCTACTGCCTATGATCTCCAGTCTTTCAAACGAAGTGTGTCCATGCAACTCGAAATGAACGGATCTTGAGTTTGGTTCTCTGTTTTAATCATACAACTAATATTACTCTTTATGTATCTATTTTTATATCTGTATCTATCAGTCCTATTATCTCTCTCTATCTATCAGTATAACCACCTATCTGCCTATCTGTCTATCCATCCATGTCTCATTTCAGTACTTATGTGCGGTTGTTTTAAGCTGTATAATGTTGATGTGTCTCATTAACCATCCTTTATGTACCGTATCTCCATCTGTCTGTCTGTCTGTACCCATCTATCTGTCCATCCATCTGTCTATCCATCTATTTATCTATCTATCTCAGGATCCCTCTCACCACATGTATAACTGAACTGTAAATTGTTAAACACTGAACGTTACTCCTGAGGAAGATTTTGGCGAGTCAAGAAGATGTAGAAATTGAATTTTTGATACATTAAAAACAACAAGGCTTTTTTTTTTCTTTTTTTCTTTTTACCCCAGTCAGAAGCATGTACCAAAACCCGTATTCCCGTCAGTTAATGAAGCTCCCTAGCACCTCTTCTTTAGCGATTTATTTTTGGATATGGCTGGTTAATATTAGTTTGAATCTTTATGCTGAGTATGGTGTTATTTGAATTATTTAAAAGACAAGGATAGTAGGGAGCAATAAGCGAAACAAATCGATTAGGAAGAGGTGTTAGGGAACTTCTTTAACCCATAAGAGTACGAGCCAAAGTCAGAAGCCAGGTGTACCATAGCCTAATTATTTAATTGACCAGGTAATTGCTGGGATGGACGCTGGGAGAACGAGTGGAGATGTGGAGCGTGGAGTCATCTGCATATGAGTGGATAGGGTCCCACGGAGAGCTCAAATCAAGGATGAAAGGAAGAAATAGTTGGTGACAGGAGAGATGATGGTGAATACAACCACTGACAGCTGTAGAAGAGGAACATTACTCGTAGATCTCTGATAAGAAAGAAGATAATTCGTGATGAGACAGAACCCTGAGGAACGCCATTACTGAGAGCTCAAGGGGAGGAACATTAGCCAGAGAAAGTCACTGATAGAAAGAAGAGATAAGTTGGTGATAGGACCTTGAGGAACACCACTACTGATGGCTGTCGAAGAGGAACAATAGCCGTAAAAGAAAACTGATAAAAAGAAGTAAGAAAGTTGGCGACAGGACATAATCCTGAGAAACACCACGACTGATAACTGAAGAAAAACAATTGCCAAAGATAAGTGATAAAAAAATAAAAAATAAAAAAAAGTTGGTGACAGGACATAACCCTGAGGAACACCATTTCTAATAACTTAAGAAAAACAATTGCCACAGATCAGTGATAAAAAGAAGGAAGAAAGTTGGTGATAGGACATTACCCTGAGGAACACCATTACTGATAACTCTAGAAGAACAAATGCCGCAGGTCACTGATGAAAAGGAGAAAGAACGCTGGCGACAAGACATAACCCTGAGGCACACCGCTACTAACAGCTGTAGAAGAACAATGTCTGTCTACAACAACAGGTAAAGAGAGACCAGAAAGTTCGTGACCGACAGCAATAGTTTAATCGCGACTGCCCTACATACATGGCGTCAATATTTCGAAAGCACAAAACATCTGCGGACTCTAATTATGGTCACACTTGCGGGGGTACCAATACTGGGAGCTCGTGAGATAAAGACAGTCAGAACTTGGGTAAGGTTGGGTCACTTAAGCTCCTCTCTCTGTCTATCTTGGCGTCTACCTATTGCCTGACGCTGCATCCTGTGAGAGGTGGATTCGACAAAGGCGCTGGCTGAATTTTCATCTCATCTACGAATTTTACATCTTCGTTTACCACTACTACCTTGGTAAGTTAGTGTTGAAAGCTATCTGTCTGTCTGTCTGTCTGTCAATCCGTCCATCTATCTATCTGTCTATTTAGGTAAACACGTTCCTAATGAGACAAAAAATTAAATAAATAAATAAAGAACAGGATGATATAAAAACCAGTACTAAGGTTCCACATAACATCCCCAGTTCGAAAAAGTCTATCCCAAAATAAAAATCAAATGAGATACCCCCCCAAAAAAAATGAAAATGAAGAGAAGAAGGCCAGTGATGTGTTAATTGCCTGGAGTCTGGTAGTCTAAGTAAAGGAGGTTTCTAGTGCATCCGTCCTTAACTTTTCATATTGCGCTCGTATTATCAGCTTTTTACTTTAATTTGGCCTGGATTTTTGTCCTTCTGCACTTATTTGACGAGAGAGAGAGAGAGAGAGAGAGAGAGAGAGAGAGAGAGAGAGAGAGAGAGAGAGAGAGAGAGAGAGAGAGAGAGTGCCGTGGCTCTACATCCTTGCACTCCTTTGCATTTGTTTTTGCAAAGAATGGCGATTTTGGAAGGATTTAAGAACGGCGATATTGGAGGGATTTATGTAACACAGAGGAGTACAGAAAGGTGTAATAAGCAAAATAAATCGCTTGGGAAAAGCGTTAGGGATCTTTTTAAACCGACCAGAATACCGACTCATTTTCTGTCCCTGAAGAAGTGAGTCGGCGCCTCCCAATGCCTTATGCACGGGTAGATATATGTGTGGAAGGCTTGGGTGTGTGTAGGGCGGGAAGTGCAGGTGGGAATTTGCATTAGAGTGGCTGGGGATCTGTATATGCCATGGAGGAAAGTTTGACAGGGTGTAAATACGACAATAACACATGAAAGGACACACTACTACGCTCTCCTAAATGTCAGCCTTCACTGTACTATATTCCATTTAACTTGGCCTAGAATTTCCATCCCTCCTACTTGAACGCTGAGCTGTAACAGGAGATTAACACTAGAATACGGTGTGCTAATCATGAAGAGGTGCTGTGGAAAGGATGTAAGGTTGTATTATAATCTGTTCCACTGAGCTACGTGAAATAAGCTGTAAAAGGATGAAAATCTGGGTCATGTTAAAGTGAACATACCATACGAGTATCATTTTTAACTTGACCTAAAATTCCCATCCCTCCATCTCGAATACTGAGTTATTACACGAGATTAACACAAATGATGCTAGTCATGAGGAAGTGCCATGGGAAGAATGCAGACCCATAGTACTGTGTTTACTCTGCGACTGAGCTACGAGAAATAAGCTGCAAAAAAGACGAAAATTTGGGCCAAGTTTGTGTAAGAGAATTATAATTTAACTCCATCTCTTGCCAAGTTGACCACATTCCTTACTAGCTATACTTCATTTTTCGCGAACTGAGCTCCACATCTCGCTAATTTAATGCCCACATTTCCCTCAGGTGGAGCCATAAGGGGTGTGACATGGTAGCGAAGTGTGCGCCAGAGGATAGGTGCACAAAGATGGCGGAGGGCGAGTCGGCGGATGTGGAGGAGAATGTAAACAAACTGGAAGACGTGATGGCCGCCGTGGGGTTGGGTCGCTGGCAACTCCCTATCCTGCTCTCTGCATTCCTCAGTCAGTGCAGAGTTTGGCTTCTGTTATCATCATTATCGCCATTGTCTCTTCGCTGCACTGTTGTATCTTTATCTCTTTTCTATCGCTACTTCAATGATCACTGCTCCTGTGAACTGTCTGCTTGAATTTCTCCTCCATTTTGAAAAGCGTGTTGCATATGTCCGGTAGCACACTCTCATTCCTTTCCTGTCCATCTCCCTAATACAAGAGTTGACCAATATTCCCAGTCCTTCATGTATGCAACAAGCCAACTCTAGGACTGTCTTCTTGTGTCTATTTCCCTGTGCCTATGACCTCTTGCGAGCTTCTCAGTCTTTGATTCCTTCTGCCTTGCATTAAACACACACACACACACACACACACACACACAGACCAATTGCACCTTCTGTATAAGTCACTGGCAATTGAAATACACTTACTTTCGTATGACAAGGTAGTGTTGGTACTAGAGACAGAGAGAGGAGACCAATGTTATTTTTCCCGTCGTGTGCGGCTGAAACTTAGAGACAGAGACAGGGAGAGATAGAGAGAGAGGACCAATGCTATCTTCCCCTTTGCGTGCAGTGCAGGTGATGGTGCCGCTATACAGAATGGGATCCACGTTCTTCAATGCCCCTGTACCCTTCCGCTGCTGCCTCAACGCCTCCCTTTGCAACATCACGTGAGTATGTACAGGGGGATCTGGAAATAGCGCTTCCTTATTTATTATTTTTTCTTCTATCTTCACTTTTTTTTTTTATCTGCCGGATCTGGAGCGCTGCGACAGTAAAAATAATGTCGTAGTGGCATGATAATATTGATAATAATAATAATAATAATAATAATAATAATAATAATAATAATAACATCATTTTGGCTAATTTCGATTTCTGACACTTTTCTCCATGCCATCGGTTCGTCTAATTCTCTTCCTAACACCTTTTCCTAACCTGTTTGGTCTCATTCGCTTTCAAACACCTCTTTCTAAGCTTCTTATTTCGCCTACCACACCTCCGTTATCTCCTGTTTGTCTGTACTATGTTTCTAACCCACCAAAATCAACTCAAAAATTTCATGTTGGTAAGGCAAAAATATTAGTACCATTTTTCCCGCCAAAATGTATATTTCGAGTTTATTTATTATTCCGAAATTTTTCATAGAGGTTGTAGAAGCCAGGGCACGTATTCTCGTCGGTTAAGGAAGCTCCCTAACACCTCTTCCTTAGCGATTTATTCTTAGATGTGGCTGGTTAATATCCTTTGGCACGTGACGTATGTAAAGTGAGGCGATATTAGAAGAATTTATATTAACACAGAGGAGGACAGTAAGGTGTAATAGGCAAAATGAATCGCTAAAAAAATGGTGTTAGGGAGCTTCCTATAATGACCCAAGATGATTATTGATATGTATGAAAAAGTAGGCAGTATTAGAAGGAAATGAAGACAGTAAAGTGAAGTAGGCAAAATAAATCGCCAAGGAATAGGTGTTAGGGAGCTTTACCGTCGAGAATACAGAATCGAGACTTTTCCTGACCTCGACTGACCCCTCGTGACCTCGACTGAGCCACCGTGACCTCGACTGACCCACCATGACCTCAACTGACCCCTCGTGACCTCAACTGACCCACCATGACCTCGACTGACCCCCGGTGACCTCGATTGACCCCCGTGACCTCCCCTGCAGCGACTACAACAGGGAGTGCCTCAGGGGCGTGGGGGAAGGGAGTGCCAGGGTGGACCAGGTAAACAGCTACGTTGGTCCAGCCTCCTGTCCCGTGGTCCACTATGACAGGTCCGACTTTCACCTCACCGTCACGTCACAGGTACAGGACTCTCTCTCTCTCTCTCTCTCATGCCAGGAATCCACTCTATTAACCACTACTCATCACCACACCTAACATCTCCACACACCGGAGTTGCTGCATTTCAAACCCTGCACAGCACTTGTTTATTCAGTTTTATTTACTTATTTATTTATTCAATCATTTATTTACTGCATTGTATGTTTGAAAAGTTGCCGCCAAAATCACTGATCTGTATTGCATATTTTAAAAGTTGCCGCCAATTTCCCAGATCTATATTGCATGTTTGAAAAGTTGCCATAATTTCCCTGATCCATATTGTAGGTTTTAAAATTGCCATCAGTTTCTCAGATCTGTACTGAATGTCTGAAAGTTGCCATCAGTTTCACATCTATAGTTTATGTTTCAAAAGTTGCCGTCAGCCGTACATCTTCATTCTATTTAACTGAAACGTTGTATTACCGAGACACAGAATCTGCTAAGTGCTGAATGTTAAGGCGGGAAAGAGACGGATGAATGTGCTAAAGTTGCTATACTCCTTTTCCTCTAACCTGACCTAAAATTGCCATTTCTCTATCATCAAAGCAGCGTTATAGCACTAGATTAACACTACGATGCGATGCTAGTCACGAAGAAGTGCTACGGAAATGAGGCAGAACCGTAGCATCGTATTTTTCTCCCATTAAGATACTTGAAATGAATTACTATCTATCTATTGCCAGACGCCTCAATCTCGAAAGGGGTGGCCACAAACAAATCGCCTCCATGTCGCCCTGTCCCCTGCCATTTCACTGCCCTGCTCCCAGCTCTCTCATATACCTCTCCACTCCATCCCTCCATCTCATCCTCGGTCTCCCCCTCCCTCTCCCCCTCTCCACCTCACTCACATACACTCTCCTTGTCAGTCTCTCACTCTCCATCCTCTCCACATGGCCAAACTACCGATGCTAAATAACACTCCTTTTGAGGCCTGTTTGATGTAGCTGAGAAGATTAAGACTATCCTACAGGTCTACATGCTTTCCAATGCACTTCTTCGTGACTAGCATCATTTTTTTCTATTGTTATTCAGTTCACACGGCAGTTATACACCAAGATCAGACAGTATCACAAGGCTATATATTCTTTCCCTTGCACTTCTTCGTGACTAGCACCATTTTAGGCCAGGAAAAAAGCCATCTGCTCTACACTCCACTGCACTTCTTCGTGACTATCATCCTTTCCTCAGTACCATTTGGTGTGTGAGAGAGAGGTGCTGCGGCCATTGTTCCAAGCCATTTATTCAGCTGGCAACATCATCGGTATCCTCAGCGCTGGCCCCATTTGTGACAGGTTTGAATCTCCCGCCTTTACTACTATATCCCAAGCTCCCTAGCACCTCCTCCTTAGCGATTTATTCTTGGATATGGCTGGTTAATATCCTTCTGTACGTTATTTGTGGAGAGTATGGCGATATCAGGATTTACATAACACTGGATTCGAAAGTAAGGGGTGATAAATCGAATTAAATCGCTTAGAAAAAGGTGTTAGGGAGTTTCCTTAACCGCCAAAAATACGAACCCCAGGGGCTGGATACTCAAAACACTTAGGACTGTCGTATCTCGCTATGACAGTCCTATCTCGCCCACGGTGCCCACTCCATCGATACTCAAAACATTTCAGTCGCCATCTTGTGACGTCACGTGTAGTAACTCTGGTCCTAACTTAGGACACCCCCGGAGGGTGTCGTAGGCGAACATAACCCGGAAATAGGTTTGGTAAACATCCAAAGCATAACCTGATTGGAAAACACATCGCTGTAGCAGTGGCCTTTCTGCGCCCCGAACATTACTTTCTGACAGAAATAAGTATCAGATTTAAATGAATCACACTATGACATCGAAAAATAAAATAAAATAAAATAAGCTTCAAAGTGAGTGGGGTGTAGTTCTGGAATTGTACCAAATAGTGTAACTGTTGGATGATGATAACCAACACTTACCTGTTCCCTGTAAATGTTTCTTTTCGCCAGCAAGTTTCTTCTTCACGTCTGACGTGAGGTGTGTAAATTTCCTTCTCACTTCTCCCACATCTCTCTGAATACGACTCACATTATCAAAGCACCTTTTACACTCCCAAGCATTTGCGTTGACTCGGGACGTGGTGTTGCTGAGTTTTCCAGATAATATTTTCCTCCTTTCCGACACCTCCAGAACCATTGTGCATAATTCTTCTTCGAAGTTAGGGCTGCGTTTCTTAAGTGGAGGGTCTTCCATTATATTTTGGCACACTGTTAACTTTACGTACTGTAAAGTACTAGGGACTGTCAACTAAACCGCTCTGTGTTTATCTTTGAATTTGATCATCCGTCGCATTTTCGGAGAATCTCTGTTTTCATTGCCGTTTACGTCGATGAACTGCATTTGTGATTGGCTAACGACAAATCAGCTGGCGCTTTTACTGCCCTCTGGTGAGGCTCATGGAAAACACCCTAGGACAACATTAGGACGTTTTCAATCTCGTTTGAGTATCGATGATTTGGGATGTCCTAGGTGTGGCATAAGTTAGAATATCCTAAGTTCCTTACGACAGCCAGTTGTCCTAACTTGGGACAGCTTTTCAGTATCCGGAGCTCCCAAACACCTTTTCCTTACCGATTTATTTTTACATAGAACTCATTAATAATCCCTTGTGTTATTTTTTCCCTTCCATGTAAAAAAAAAAAAAAAAAGCATACAAGAGAGCAGTAAGCGAAGCATGGAAAATAAATCGCTTAGGAAAAGGTGTTGCGGAGCTTCCTTATGGGTTTTTGTAACATATTTCGTGTGCTGCAGGGACGGCTTAGTGTTATCAGTACGTGGTAATTTTAAACCTGGCATAAGTAGAATAAGAAAAAATGTTACGGTATAATAAATAAAATAAATCGCTAAAGAACAGGTACTACGAGGCCTTAGAGTATCAAAACTATGGCAATTTTTATTCTGACGTTCGTAGAATGGAAGCTAGTGTGTAATAAATAAAATAAATCGCTAAAGGACAGGTACTGCGAGGCCTTAGAGTATCAAAACAACGGCAATTTTTATTTTGAATAGTAGAATGGAAGGTAGGGTGTAATAAATAAAATAAACCGCTAAAGGACGGGTGAAACGAAGGCTATTTTGATTTTTCCCGTTTCAGTGTTGGTCGCAGGGTGTCGGTATGGCTGGGGTCCTCTCTCGCCCTGCCCGCCTGTCTCATCATGGCGCTTGTCAACAACTTCATCTTGCTTCTCGTTATGCGTCTCCTCCTCGGTGCTGCTGTCACACTTACCTTCCTCCCAATTTACAGTCTCGGTAAGTACATCATCATCATCTTCATCGTCGTCATCTTCATCATCATCATCATATTCGTCATTGGCACTGGGTTCGTGTTTTGATTTTCACGTTTTAGATGAACCTGAGGCTACAACAACAATTACTACTACTACTACATCTACTACTACAACTACTACTATCACTACTACTACTCCTACTTCTCTCCCGCAAGTAATGGAGTGCTGCCCACCACGAAGCAGGTCCCTGATTGCCTTAGGGTCCAGTCTGTGCTGCGCTGTGTCTATGGTCGGGCTGGGAGGCATGAGTTACCTACTGAGGGACTGGCGCTACTTACTGCTGGCGTGTTCCATCCCCTGCATCCTCCTACTGCTTGTTGTGTGGTACGTTTGTGTGGGTTAGGGAGAAGTGTCGATGATTATAACACACACACACACTCACACACACACACATTGTCTGGTACGTTTGTGTGGTTTAGGGAGAAGTGACGATTATAAGGCACTGTTGCTGTACACACACACACACGCACACACACACGCACGCACACAATGCTTCTTCACCTTTTAATTGCCACAGATGCATCTCTGTAAGTCAAAGATCACACTATTGTTTAACGTTTTCGAGCACCACTTTGATATACTGTATAATTTAGTCTGGGTAGCACTACATGATTACTGCCTGTCTCTGTAATAACCAATGTCGCGTGATATAAGCTCTTCTGACAGTAAGTGAATGGCTAAATATTAATCGTGGGAATAGCTCATATTTACTTAGCTAGGAAATACTGCCTTCAGCTGGTATATAGATGTGCATGTTCGTTGCTGGTTGACTGGCCGTGTGTGTGTAAGGAAGGATCAAGTAGTCAAGCTCGTCCCGGCAAAATAATATCTGTAAACAAGCCAGCGGTGTTGAGGTGGGACGAGGCTGGCTTGTGTCTCTGATTTATGGATTATTATTTCATAACTGAATTTTTAAAAGCGTTGTTATCATGCAAAAATCCTATAGCGCCACGTATTTTGTAATGCACCATATGAAGTGAGTAGCCTACCTTCGTGGGAAATGGTGCCACCTATCATTTGTAATACATTTTGTGATTTCCAAGTTCTAAGATCTCCTTCACGTAAGACACCAGTCCGAGGGTTTTAGCAGAGTGAAGAGGATGAGTTTCGTTACAGGCATCAAAATCTAGGGCCAAACATTTGCACTCAGCTTGAAAAAAAAAAATCAATATGCCCTCCCACACCTCAATAGAGCAACTCTCCCTGGAATAGTATATGATGATGAGCAAGTTCCCACGTTGGATGGTACAGAGAAGACTGACGAAAATCTGGGCCAAGTTAAAATGAATGAACTAAAACACGCTGATGAGTCCCTGTGTCGCCTGGGGAAATAAAAAAAGGACGAAAATCTGGGCCACATAAAACTGCATGCACCATAACAACAGGCTGATGAGTGAGTCCCCGCGGTGGCTGGTGCAGAGAGGTCGGGTTCAAGAAGCTACGTGTTTGCTTAGGAGGGCCGCCACACTCAACCACGCACCACCGTCACCGCCACTAGCAGCTCTACACGCACCAAACCAGGTAACTATAAAATGAAGCAGCTCAGATATCGCCATCACCATCCCTATGCTATGTTTACTTTAACTTCGTGTATAATTGGCATTCCACCATATTCAGTGTTTAAGTGTAACTAGATTAACACTAGAGTATGAAGAAGTGCTATGGAAGGGATGTAGAGCTGTGGTACTATGTTTTTCTTGACTAAATTGAAAGAACTGTGGTGATTTACACTCTCACAAACGGGTTATACAACATGAAGCAAAGGATAATAAGGTAAGAATCATGTCAAACTGCACATTAGGATAATAAACAAGAGGCCATATGGTGACAGCTTAAAGTACCTTAGATATACCTCCCTCGTAAAGAACAGTATGCAGTATGGAAAGCAGAAATGGCAGGCAGAATAAGGAGTGATTAAGCTTGGAAGACAAAGTGGTGTGTTTACTACTATTACTACTACTACTACTACTACTACTACTACTACTACTACTAAAAATAATACTAATAATAATAAATGACAACAAATTTCCTCGGTGGCTGAGTGGTTAGTATTGCTGACTGTGAAGCTGGCGGCCCATTAACGCCAGGGTTGGAATCCTGGTGCGGGCAGCTTGGGTCACTTAACTCAGGTGTCCATCCACCCTTTGTGGGTTGGTAGGTAAAATGAGTACCTAGGGTAACACATAGGAGGGGTAACTGTGGTGACCTGGATGATGCAGTAGTCATGTATCCCAAGTTATTGGATGAATAACCCGCTACAAGCTCAAAGGCCTGTGTTACGGAGATGAGCACCACAGCTACGCACCTCATGGCATATGCTCTCACCTTTTACCTTTCCTCTCTTTCAGGATGGTTTATGGGATTCCGAAATGGAAAACCGAGGAACAAGGTCAGGCCTGGAAGACATAAAGGAGTGCCTGTCTTCCCCGGCCATGCGCAGGATCGTATTGTTTTCCTCGCTCATGTCCTTCACCAACAGAGTCATGAGTCTGGGCATCCTGCTCAATGGCCATAACTTCACCAGGTACCTAATGAAGTCACTATAGCCTCTCCATTTCAGCTTGGCCTAAAACTTCATCCATGTCATTCACAGTCATGATCCTCGGCATACCATTCAACGGCCATACCTTCGCCAGACGTGTACTGAAGTCGCTATACTCTGTTCACTTTAACTTGGCTTGAAACTGCCATCTCCTTGTCTTGAATGCTGAGTTCTAACAAGGGATTTACAGTAGAGCACAGTGCTGGTCATGAAGAAGTACTATGGAAAGGGTGTAGAGTCATAGTATTGTCTATATTCTGGTGTTGAGCAGCTACAAGGGATTAACATTAGAATATGATACTAGTCACAAAGAAGTGCTATGGAAAGGATGAGGAACCATAGTCCTATTATGGCAATGAGCCGTAACAAGGGAATAACACTGGAATATCTGGTGCTAATCAAGAAGAAGTGCTATGGAGGAATGCATGACTATAATATCCTTTTATTCTGTTATTAAGCTGTAATACGATTAACATTAGATAGTATTCCTAGTCAAGAAGAAGTGCTGCCAAAAAAGATTCAGAGCCATGTATGGTCTTATTCTGGCATTCTGTCTATCTGTCTATTGCCATACGCCTTAATCCCGTAAGGGGTGGCCACAAACAAATTGCCTCCATGTTGCCCTGTCTCCCACCATTTCACTGCCCTGCTCCCAGCTCACACCCCCTTTCCTCATATACCTCTCCACTCCACCCCTCCATCCTTGGCCTCCCCCTCCCTCTCACCTCCAGAAAACACTAAGGTAGACAGAGTGTAATTGTAGATTGGTCTCTATATATTTGTGTGCACTGAAGTCACCTCATAGGCTGTGTTTACTTAATGTATGTTGTGAGTTGCTGCAGCTATGAGGCAGTTCAGATGTGCTGTGAGGAGAGTGTCAGTGAAGGCTGAATTCCAACTAGATATGTATATTGAAGTCTCTAAGTGTACATTGAAGTCACCAAGTTGTCCGTATTTTTGTGTCTGTGAACATGAAACAATCTTGCTGTGCTGTGGAGCTTAGAGTGCTGTGTATTTATCAGTCATACATCAGATCAATTTACTTATATATACTTGTAGTGAGCTGACATGATTTTAAGCCACAGTGTGAGTGGAGGCCTTTTAAAACCTTCTTTGCGATTAATTATACACATTACACCTTAAAGCACTCTCTTGTACGTATTCCTTATGCACCCGTTTTGGTTCCTCCCACAGTCGCAGCCCGAGGGAGTACATGATGTTCCTGGGTGTGTGTCACCTGGTGGGGGTGCTGGTGGCCATGGGGGTGTCGCAGGTGGTGGGGCGAAGGCAAATGGCGCTACTCACTCACCTCACGGCTGCCCTCCTTCTGCTTATCATTATATTTATCCCTGCAGGTTAGCTATATGCCTTTATCATTTATTTCATGCAAGGTAGAAGGAACCAAAGGCCAGAGATCCACAAGAATATTCCCTCCAAGAAATAAAAGAAGCCAAATTCAAGATCCGTTCATTTTGAGAAGCCTGGACACATTGCGTTCAAAGGACTGGAGGTTCATGGGCAGTAGTAGGAAGTACAGAGAGAGGGAGACAGTTCCATAGTTGACCTGTTGCATACATGAAGGACTGGAAGTATCTGTAAACTCGTGCATTAGAGAGTTAGACATGGCGATCCGTAAAACAGCGCTCCAGTAGACGTTTGCTTGGGATATCTTCAGCATTAAGAGGATGGCTCAGTCTGATGGTGTGGGAGTAGGTGTGGCAGTGGGAACAGGAAATGAATAAAGTTATGCTGGACGGATACTGAATGAGCCAGCAACTCACGAAAAATTGCCTCCCCTTTTTTATTTTTTATTTTTTTACGACAAATTATGTTCCCGATCCTGTTCTCCATTTCAGTCTAACTCCTGCCTGCTTTCAGAGTGGTGGTGGGTGAGGTGGGTGTTGGTGCTGGCTGCATACTTACTCATTACCGTATTTAATGAGGTGAGAATCATGCAAAGTTGGTGTGATAATCTGCTCTCTCTCTCTCTCTCTCTCTCTCTCTCTCTCTCTCT